>PVIJ01015745.1:0-11202 GCA_004024925.1 Scalopus aquaticus
GTCTCTAAAGAAATTTTCCTGTTTGCTTCTGGTAAAGATATGTGGCTATGAATACTTCTCACGCCATAGTCAAAATTTGAGGAATCCCCAAGTCCAGAAACCTCAAAAGCCGACAAGAAGATCAAGAGAGGTGAGAAATCTACTCCCCTACTGGATTCAGAAAAGCACGATCCTGTTAGACACCTTCATTTTACACTTCGGACCTGAAGAGAAAATAGTCTCTACCTGCCAGCCTCTCTCTCCCTCTCCCTCTCTCTTCTTTCACCCTCTCTGTCTCCCCCTCCCTCTCCCTCTCTCTCTCTCAGACCGCTATAGGAAATGTGAGGCTTGGGATTCAGGTTACAGAAACTTGCATTTTTGCTTAAACTGGTCTTAATATATGAATCAGTTTTCAAAAGAAACTGAAGTTTCAGAGGGGCAGCAAGCAATTTATAAGTCTTTACTCAATGAAAAATTACCTTGTTCAGCTTGGTAACAAGTCCGATATAACTCAGCAGTTTTATCCCTTCATTTAGACCTCAATATCAGGGAAAGCTGGGTAACATCGTCCGCATGGATCACGCTCACGAATTCTATGGGTCGCATAGATGTGGAATTGGAGCAGGCTGCTCCGGTTCGGTTCCAGGTCTAAGTGGCCCTGCCCGTTCAGGTTCCACGTCTAAACATTCCGGCCCATTCCACTTGCAGGCAGAAGGGCCGGCCAGTATGAGTGCTCCCACTCCCCTGGCACCGCGGGGAAGCAAAAGTGTGCTCAGAATCACATTTGGCAGTGGCTCTGTGCAGCTTCATAGTGCCGTGATGTAACCAGCTGCACCACCAGGGACCCCCCCCTTCTCCCCGAATGATTATTTGAAAACATGTTCTGAGAAGGTAGTAACGGGTAGAATTTTAATCTCTTGTCTGGATTGTTCATGTAATCTAAGATTGTAATGCATATAATTCTGAACTCTTATCTGCGTTGTTAATGTTGCATACCTACTATCTTTTTAAGTGTCAAAATAATGGGAGTTTTAAAATATTGCAGTTTTGCTTCGAGAATACAGGGCTAATTACTTGGAGGTTGGAAAATGTTGTGCCATGGCCCAAGGCCTGCTACGCTAAATACCACTGTGAGTCTAATGTACCCCGGGCCCCAGGAAGCAGTACCCTTGGGTACTGCTCAGTTCTGCCCAGACCAGCCCGGCCCACCCCAGCCCAACCCAGCCCAAGCCAGTCCAGCCAACCCCACCTCACCCCAAACCTCTCCCTGACATAAAAGAAACAAGGCACTTTTGTGGAGAGGAATGTTGTGAAAGGTTTTCAGTTTTCCTTTCAGCAGATGTGATCTGCTGGTCTATTTTTATACGTTTATATTTATGATGTGCTTCACCAGACTGTATTGAACTGAAAAGATAATCAGCCAGCTGCTCAAAAGAAATTCATACCATAAGTTTTGGTGAAAATCTGATCTGAGAAGCTGGTAGTGTGTATAATTTTAATCTCTTGTCTGGGTTGTTAAAGTACTCTAAGGTGGTAAAGTGTATAATTTTAATCTCTTATGTGGGTTGTTTATGTTGCATACCTAATGTCTTTTAAGCATCAAAATAATGGGAGTTTTGCTTCGAGGATAAACAATTTCAGTTATGAGATACAAGCCGAAGATTATGGTATGATTGTCAACATGTTATATCCTACTCCTGAGTTTAGCCAAACATTTCAGAGGGATTAAATATGGCTGCTGCCATTTTTTTACATCTATGATCAAGATTCCCAGAAGTCTAAATTAAAGTAAAATTTGGGTAGTATCTCATTTGGTTAATCAAGAGACATTTTGTGGAACCTCAGGAGAGTTCCACAAACAGTCCACAAAATATCCCCCTTTACTCCTGAGAGAGACACTTAATAAATGTGTCCTATTTGGTTTACGGGTAAAGTTAAAAATTTAAAAGGAAGTGTTGTACTTAAAACAAAATGTTAAACTGAGGCCTGCTCAAAAATATTTACACTGGGTTTCTAAATCTTTTAGAACACCTTCCAGTACCTCATATGTATGCAAATCATCCATTGTGATTGTTCTGAAATATTGTACACTTCAACGGTCTGAGAGCCACAAAAATTGTTTCTGAAAAAAGAAATTCCTTCAAAAATAAAGGGCCTCAGCTGATTCCAATAGATGACACTTTGGACTATAGGAGTTTAAATTGAAACTAAACCAAAGAAATAGTTAAATGAAGTTAAAGTTAAACTAAACCCAAAAGGGGAGAACCTGTTAGTTCGTTTGTAGGGTTCCAGAGTCCTCCACAGGAGGTGAGGTGTCTTCCAATGTCTACGCAAGGCCAAGGTTGAGAGCTGGGAGAAATATCTGGGGAAGGCAAACCCGAGCTAGTAGGACAGATAACTGGGGAGATGGTGGGGGTGCAGAGCCATTTGGTGGCCACAGAGGGGTGTTGCAGCCTGAAGGGAAGCAGAGCCTAGTGGGCCAGGGGTGTGCTCTGGAATATGGCTGCGGAGAGGGGAGAGCTCTTATGCTTTTAACACTTCCTTTGGTTTGTTTTTTAATACCGATTTCTTAAAGACAAACTTACAGCCTGAAATTATTGAGAACATTTAAATTATCCATTCCTAGCATCTGCCCACTCCATCCCGGCCCCGCCTTTTTGTTAAATGAATGAATGAAACCTTTCTGTGTTTGTGTGTGTGTGCGCGTGTATTTCTCCCAGCAATCCTGCCGGGGCTAATTTCCTGGACGTAAGGACAGACAATGCCATGTCCCAAGGCCTCCCATTCTACATCCCATTGTGAGTCTAATCTACACGAGGCCCCAGGCAGCAGGCCCCAGGGGATTGACCAGCACTGCCCAGCCCAGTCTGGCCCACCCCATTCAAGCCCAGCTAATTCAACCCAGCCCACATCACCCCAAACAACTCCCTGGCATAAACTAAAGAAAGGCACTCTCATTGAGAGGAATGTTCTGAAAGGTTTTCAGTTTTCTCTTAGCAATTGTGCTCTGGTGGTCTATTTATATATATTTGTGTTTATGATACACTTCACCAAGCTGTATTAATCCAAAAAATTAATCAGCTGATGCTCAAAAGCAATTCATACCATCTGTTTGGTGGCCTACTGTTGAATGAGAGTTCTGTGCTCCCAACTTGCCACGCAAATTTCTCATCGGGCAAAAAGAGACAGTGAAGGTCCTATTGGTAGGGACCCCCTCACAGTTTGAATGATTGTCTGAAAACATGTTCTGAGAAGGTATCATTTTAATCTGTTCAGGTATCATTTTAATCTGTTGCCTGGGTTGTTAATGGACTCTAAGCTGGTAATGGATATAATTTTAATCTCTTATCTGGGCTGTTAATGTTGCATACCTAATATCTTTGAAGTGTCTAAATAATGGGAGTTTTAAAAAATTGTTTTAAATAATGGGAGTTTTAAAAAATTTAAAAAATCAAAGATAAATGATTTCAGTTATGATATACAAGTCGAAGGTTATGGTATGATTGTCAACATGGTACTTCCTACTCCTGAGCTGAGCCAAAGCTTTCAGAGAGATTAAATATGGCTGCTGCTGTTTTCTGACATCTATGATAAATCTTCCCAGAAATCTAAATTAAAGTAAAATTTGGGTAGTCTCTCATTTGGTTAATCAAAGGACATTTTGTGGAACCTCAGGAGGGCTCAAGAAACAGTCCATAAAAATTCCCCCTGTCCTCCTGGGAGAGACATTAAATAATTTTTTCCTATTTGGTTTACCTGGTAAAGTTAAAATTTTAAAGGGAAGCATTGTCATTTGAAATAAAATGTTGAACTGAGGCATGCTCAAAATGTTAACATTGGGTTTCTAAATCTTTTAGAACACCTTCCAGTACCTCATCTATATGCAATTCGTCACGTTTGATTGCTGTAAAATATTGTACACTTCGACAGTCTGAGAGCCAGAAAAATTGTTTCTGAAAAAAAAAATTGTCTCAAAAAAAAAAAAAAGGCCCCATCTGATTCCAATAGATAAATCTTGGACTGTACGAGTTTAAATTAAAAGTAAACCCAGAAAAAAGTTAAATGAAGTTAAAGTTAAATGCAAACTAAACCTAGAAGAGGAGAACATGTTGCTTTGTTTGGAGGGTTCCAGAGACCTCCACAGGAATGAAGCGTCTTTCAATCGCCACACATGGCCAAGTTTGTGGGCTGTGAGAAATGTCCAGGGAAGGAAAACCCATGTTAGTAGGACAGACTGCTAGGCCGCACCTGGGTCTCAGTACTACCGGGTGGCCACAGCAGATTGGTAGAGTCCGAAGGCAGCAGAAGCCAGTAGGAGGGAGGGTGTGCTTGGGAACAGGGCTGCGGGGAGGGGAGAGCTCTCAGGCTTTCAACATTTCCTTTGGTTTGCTTTTTAACACTGTATTCTTTTAATGACAACCCTATAGCTTGATATTTTTAAGGAACTTTCAAATATCCATTCCCAGTGTCTCCCTGTTACATCCCAACCCCACTTTTTTCAAAAGAATGAATGAATGAAAACTTTATTTGTGTGTGTGTGTGTGTGTGTGTGTGTGTGTGTGTGTAAGTCTCCCAGAAATCTTAGGGGGCTAAATTTCTGGTCGTTGGGACATATTGTGCCATAGCCAAGGGCTCCCAGTCAAAATCCCATTGTGATTCTATACTACCCTGGACCCCAGGCCTCAGGCTCCAGGCCCCTGGGCCCAGGCCAGCCCTGCCAGGCCACCCCAGTCTGGCCCAGCCCCACCCCGTCCACCCACCCCATACTCCTCCCTGACATAAACCAAAGGCACTTTCATATAGAGGAATGTTCTGAAAGTTTTCATTTTCTCTCAGCACATGTGCTCTGTTGGTCTATTTATATACATATATGTGTATGATGTGCTTCACCAGACTGTATTGATCCAAGAAGATAATCAGTCAGCTGCTCAAAAGCAATTCATACCATTTGTTTGGTGGCTTACCTGTTGAATTCCAGTGTGAGCTCCCAAATTGCCATGCAAGTTTCTTCTTGGGCAAAAAGAAACAGTGAAGGTACACTTGGGTAGATGAAGATGCCACACTCTAAGGGAGGTGACAGTGAGCCTGCCGCTCTAGGCTTTTGCTGCAACCCTGGGTGCTATTTGGTAAGGGACCGGGAAGACTGTGTTGTAGAGAAAGGACAGGGCAGGACAGGAAATGACAAGACAATTGAAAGGAGAGGAGAGGAGAGGAGAGTAAGGGAAGGAAAGGAAATGTGACATCCTCCTCCTCCTACATAAAACGGATCTTAAATGAAAAAGGAGAAATCAAAAGAATAATCTGAGATTACTATGATTATATATATGCAATCATATTAAACAATCTGGATGAAATGGACAAATTCTTGGAACAAAATAATCATCCAAACCTATATAAAGAAGACAAAGCACCTAAATAGTCGAATCACAAGCAGTGAAGTAGAAACAGTAATTAAAACATTCCCCCAAAACAAAAGCCCAGGACCAGACGGATTCACAAATGAATTTGTACATACATTCAGAAATGAAATTGTGCCTATCTTACACAAACTCTTTCAAAAAATTGAGAAGGAAGGAATATTACCAAATTTGTTTTATGAAGTCAACATTATACTAATACCAAAACCAAACAAGGACAACACAAAAAAAGAAAATTACAGGCCAATATTTCTAATGAATACTGATGCAAATATCCTCAATAAAATTTTAGCTAATAGAATTCAACAATGCATCAAAAAGATGATTCACCAAGACTGAGTGGGATTTATTCCAGGGGCACAAGGATAGTTCAACATCAGAAAATCAATTAATGTACTCCAACACATCAACAAAAAGATAAATGAAACCATATGATCATATCAATAGATGCTGAGAAAGCATTTGGCAAAGTCCAACACCCATTTAATGATGAGAGTCCTCAAAACTCTAGGGATAGAAGGAACATACCTCAACATGATAAAGGCCATATATGACAAACCCACAGTCAATATCATTCCCAACGGTGAAAAGATGAAAGCCTTTCCCCTTAAATCTGGAACTAGACAAGGATGTCCACTGTCACCACTGCATTTCAATATAATATTGGAATTCCTAGCCAGAGCAATAAGACAAGAGAAAGGCTTACAAGGAATCCAAATAGAGAAAAAAGAAGTAAAGCTATCACTATTTGCAGATGGTATGATAATATACATAGAGAACCCTAAAGTCTCCATAGAAAAACTAATCAAAATAATCAATTTGGTAAAGTAGCAGGATACAAAATCAACACACAAAAAATTATTAGCCTTCTTATATGCAAACAATCAATACAAGAAGAGGGAATAAAATAAAACACCCCTTTTACAATTGAAAAAAAATCAAATACCTGGGAATAAACCTTACAAAAGAAGTGAAGGACTTATACAAAGAAAACTCTAAAACATTATTAAAAGAAATAGAAGAAGACCCAAATAAATGGAAAGACATGCCCTGATCATGGATAGGAAGAATTAACATCAAAATGGCCATACCACCTAAAGAAATTTATAGTTTCAACACTATTCCAAAAAAAATCTCAATGATATTCTTCAAAGAGATAGAACAAATACTGATGAAGTTCATTTGGAATCACGAAAAACCTTGAATAGCTCTCCTGACCCAAAAGGAGAAAGGGGGTATCACCCTTCCAGACTTTAAACTATACTACAAATCCATAATAATTAAAACTGCATGGTACTGGAACAAAAATAGACACACAGATGAATGGAACCCAGAAATAAATCCATGTATATATGGACAATTTATCTTTGATAAGGGTGCATAGAATATGCAATGGAACAAGGAAGGTTTGTTCAACAAATGGTGCTGGGAAAACTGGACGACTACATGCAGAAAAATAAAACTAGACTACTACCTCACGCCATGCATGAAAACCAATTCAAAATGGTTAAGAGACTTGGACATAAGACCTGAAACCATAAAATATATAGAAGAAAACATAGGCAAAACAAAACATGACACACATCTTAGTAACATTTTAAAAGACATATCCCCTAAAGTGAAGACAGCGAAGGAAAAGATAACCAGCTAGGATTACATCAATCTAAAAAGCTTCTGTAAAGCAAAAGAGTCATTAATCAAAACAAAGAAACAGCCTACTGGCTGGGAAATATTTTTGCACTCCATACAACAGACAAGGGGCTGATCACAAAATCTACAAAGAACTCACATGACTCCACAAAAACAAAGCAAAAAATCCAGTCAAAAAATGGGCAGAAGGGTCCTCCCTGGTGACACAGTGGTTAAGCACTCAGCTGTGGAGCTGTTGGAAGTGGCAACACAAGTTCGACACCTGGTCAGGGAGATTCCCACATGGCATGGCAGACCTCTCCTGCCTCGCCTGTGCTCCCCTCAGCAGTGTATTTCCGTTGATCTGCTGTTCTGCTCTGCACTCTGTCTCTGGTGTATCCTCTCGCCCCATACGCCTCTGGACAGTACCCCAGCTTTTATACATAAATAAATAAATCTTTTTTAAAAATGGGCAGAAGAACTTAAAAAACACTTCTCCAAAGAAGAAGAGCAAATGGCCAATAGGCATATAAAAAATGTTCAACATCCCTCAAAATCAGGGAAATGCAAATAAAAACCACAAATGAGATACCACCTTACACCAGCAAGAATGGTAAGTATTAAAAAAACCAGGGAACAACAAATGTTGTTGAGGATGTGGAGAAAAAGGAACTCTCCCACACTGCTGGTGGGCATGCAAACTGGTCCAACCACTTTGGAAAGCTGTACGGCAGTTCCTCAAATTGCTAAAAATGGAGCTTCCATAAGACCCAGTAATACCACTTCTGGGAATCTACCCAAAGGACACAAAAACATTAATTCAAAAAGATTCACCTACCTGTATGCTTATTGCAGCATTGTTCACAATAGCTAAGATACGGAAACAACCCAGATGTCCAAAATAGATGATTAGATAAAGAAATGTGGTGCATATACACAATGGAATACTATTCAGCAATCATAAAAGATAAACACATGCAATTAGCAGCAATATGGATGGAGCTAGAAGGGATCATGCTCAGGGAAATAAGCCAGAAAGAAAGAAAAATATCAGATGGTTTCACTTAT
Organism: Scalopus aquaticus; assembly: GCA_004024925.1. Lineage (NCBI taxonomy): Eukaryota > Metazoa > Chordata > Mammalia > Eulipotyphla > Talpidae > Scalopus > Scalopus aquaticus. The sequence goes on from PVIJ01015745.1 coordinate 8,094, forward strand.
AACAGGACTATAGGGAAATCAAATAAGAGAGAGACACTCAGCAAGGGAGGTGGAGGGTGAGGGCTCAAAATGGGGGAGAAAAGAGCACAAGGGACTATGGTGATGGTTCACAGGTGAATAGGTGATGGGTAACCTACGGGGAGTACACAATAATGTAAAATATATGAATAATAATAAAAAATTATAATGAAAATTTTCTCAGTGAATAGAAAAGGTACTGCATTCAAATATTCATAGCAAACATTATCTCTTCCCCTTGATAATTTGATAAACTTCTGCCATTCCTATTTCCTTGTCATTGGTAATGGCATTAACGTTGTTCCTATTATGCATCCCCAAATCTCATCTTGTTTGTTTTCTATCTCTGACCACTTTCCATTCAGAGAACAATTGAGTTTATATTATTAACAGTTTATAAACACATATTCTCCTTTCCCTTCTCACTATTACAGTCTCAGTGTAATTCTATCTGGTGTTTGCTTTCCTATGTCTTACTCAGTAGGAAGACTCAAGGGCCTCACCAGAAAAATAATAAACCATAAATAAACTCTAGGTTTATCATGTTATTTTCTCAAACAAAAAAGAAGAAATCATCATTCTCCCCTGAAAACAGAAGACTCATATTCCTTAGTGTTACTTTTTAGAATCTCTATGATGTACACTTTTTTTTATTATTTAATTTCCCATTGAGGTCTCCACACTCTAGAGCAATGCTTCCCATTCAAACTTTCTTCAATGACAGAAATGTTCTATATCTGTTCTATCTAACATGGTGACCATAGGTCCCATATCCTTACTGAGTATTTGAAATTTTAAATACCAGTTTTATTTTATTTAAATTTAAATTATGCAACAATTTGTGACGAGTAGCTACCATATTGGACAGGTCAGCTCTATAATAGCTGTTCTTGAATTTTACCATCTATCAGAGTCCCTTTGAAGGCTATGCAAACATGTCTGGATTCTGGACAACTGATTTATTATAAGATTGCTAGACTCCATACCCCTGTTCTGGAGTTTGTATTCTGGGATGAGGCCGAGGAATTTGCATTTCTAAAATGTTCTCAAATAATGCCGATGCTTATAGTTGATCCAGGGTACAATTTTGAAAACCACTGTCTCTTGGCCAGATCTAATAAGGTTTTATGTTTACGTAGGTTTCTGTTTATAACATTCTGTCTTGCTTGATATTTTACTTGCTTGCCTGTTATCTTCTTCATAAATCGTAAGTTACTTGAAAACAAAGACTGTGTTATTCTTATTTGCAAGAACTAAAATATCTTTCGCTGTCATACATACTAACATAATAAACATACAGTGGGGGTTAGCTGATTGAATTAGAAGCCAGTTGTTTTCATAAACCAATAAACATTTCAAACTGATTTTATTCATTTTAAATTTAAATTGTGTTTAGATGGAGGAATTAATTATAAAATTGTATAGAATACCCTAAGTTAATTTTAGGCTTTAGAGTATATAAATTTGATATCCCCCTACTTTTCCATCAATACAGTTATATTATAAAACACCAATGACAGTGGTAATTATATTTATAAAGTTAAAATCACAGGGATATTATAGAGAAAAATAATTTCACAAATTATTAGTTACAAATAATTTAAGAGAAATATACCTCTCTGAGCAAAATTTTAAAATGCACGAGAAACACTTTTTAGAAGTTATGAATGTTGTATACTTAATTCTTTTTTATTTTTAAAAGTGAAAGTCACTCACATTATCTGCTGAAATGAGGCTCAATACCAAAAAGAACAAGGAATCATTAAAATGAAGCTGAAGGTTATACAAACACCAGGAGAAGTATTCTCCAGCTCTCTAACAGCAATGTGCCTAGTTAAGACCAGGTGATTAGCTCCACACTGGGATCAGCCACCTTTAAACCTGTAATTTAAAAAACACCATCTAGAGAGAACTCATTTCTACTTCTTTTTAAATTATAGTGAGTCACCACCAAATTATTTTTTTTCAATTTATCAAGTTTACAAAGGACTTTTTTAAAAAAGCAAATCACTCCCTATTAATGTCACAAATAATGGGTAGCTGTTTCATTAGTCAAATCAATCCTTTCCAATTTTTCACACTAATATGGCTCTTTATGTTAATATCCAATAAATATGGCAAATGAATAAACATACACAATCACAATCCAGGGAAGAGTATAGGTGGCATCATCTGGCTTTGGCTCAACATTATCTGTTGCTAGGTAACTTCAGATAATGAAATGCGTCCAAAACAAGCCAGCAAATGAAAACCAACCCCAGCCAAACTTCAGTATCAGTCTTACTACCACCATTAAGTTTGCAGGAGGCTCAAAATCAAAGTTCAGCACCAAATTTGGTGGAAGTAAAATCACCTTTACCCTGTGATCTAATTCCCTTATTTCTACACAATGAAAGGTTGACTGACAAGAACTTATCTAACAAAAAAAATACAGTTTAGGTATAATCAATGGCCATGTAAGCTTGAGTCATTTCTGATATTTAAAGACTGTTCAAAAAATGCCCCCAAAACATGGCGGCGAACAGACGCTAGGATCAGGATCTCCCACAAAAAATCGATTTATGGAGAAAATATCCCTAACTTTGAGAGCTGACTCAAAGAGAACCAGATACCCTACACAATACAATCAACCCCGGGGGTGCTTTAGACTTTAAAAATAAACCGAAGAGTTAGAGTAAAGAGAAGAGGAAAGACATTGGACCCCACACAGAGGAACAGCAGCAAGAAGAGGTGGGCAAACTGGCTTCCCCTGAGAGCCACTGAATACAAGGTTAGAAACTGCGGTGAGGTCGGAGGGCTCCGGCCAGCCAAGTGGGATCGCGACCCCCACTCCTCTAACCCACGACCCCCCTCTCTTCCCTGCATGGCAGCCCTGAAGAGCAGGAAGGTGGGAGGGTCACTGCGTCCCATCCCCCACCTGGGGCTAGGTAACATCTTAAAGGGGAGAAAGTCCAAGCAAGAAACATCCCCCACTGGGTGCTAGGTGATAAAATGGCCAGAAAAACTGGTTAGGCCGGAAGACCTCCTGCTGAGACCACCTCAAACACTTTGGGCCTTAGGCTGCAATTTGATCCCAAGCTGAAGGGAGGGG
>PVIJ01015745.1:11302-35331 GCA_004024925.1 Scalopus aquaticus
AAAAAAAAAGACCTCAGCAGGTGGGAAACACGGCCCAGCACTTGCAACACCCCCAACTTTAAGGAGGCTGCACACTGGCACCCCAGAAACTAGGGGAGGTGAAACGCTGATCAACAGCCACCCACAGCCTTCATCCCTGCACCCCTTCATGGAGTAGCAGGGCCCAAACAGCAGAAAAGAAATTAAGTCCAGGAGCTCCCAACCCCTCCCCACCAGACATAACCCCAGGGGCAGGAATAGCCCCAGGCAAACATTGGAGGAAAGGAAAAAAAAAAAAGAAGAGGGGAGGGGAGAAAGAATAGAAAGACTCCCAGCAAGGACTAATGACAGCAGCAACAGCAAGACAACATCTGTCACAGTAAAGGAGGGGTTGAACCCCAGCAGGGGGCCCAACCAGAAACCATAGAACCTAAGAGCAAAAGGACTACAGAACTCCAATCTCCCCAATACTTTACTTTTTATTATTATTATTTTTATTTTTTATTATTATTTTATTATTATTATTATTATTATTATTTTAAATTTTCACCTACCTACCTTTTTCTCTTGGTCCTTCATTCCTACTTTTCTTTTTTCTTTTTTTTTAGATTTATTTATTTATACATACAAGCTGGGGTACAGGCCAGAGGTGTGTGGCAGCGAGAGGGCTCACCAGAGACAGAGCGGGGAGCAGAACAGGCAGATCAGAAATACACTGCTGAGGGGAGCAGCGGGCAAGGCAGGAGAGGTCCGCTGCACCATATGAGATTCACTCCGGGCAGGCGTCGAACTCGCACCGTGGCTGCCAACAGCTCCACAGCACAGCGCTTAACCGCTGCGCCACCAGGGAGGCCCCATTCCTACTTTTCTTCATCTTTATTCCCCTTTTCTCTCCTCTCCTTTTTTTGTTTCTTTTTTTCCTTCTTTCTTTTCTCTTTTCTTTCTTTTTTACTACAAACCACCCCTTCATCTTCCATAATTCAGCTCGGAACTGGAAACACACTGGAGACACACCACGAGAAACACAAAAATTGAACAAAGAAAAATAAGAAAATCCAGAAGATACCCAGCCACAGCCAAGGCAACTCAGACACTAGGGAACCACAAACACTCCTGAGCAAGTAAAAGCAGGAGTCATGCCCGCCAGCACCAGCAGAAAGCTACGAACAGAGCAAAGCAGAAAACCAACAACGGGAAAGAAAAAAGTCACAAATGACCCTCAAAATAATACACCACAAAAAGAAAATCCCTCTCCAGAACCCATTAATATGGACATAGAAGATTACATCCACCTAACAGATAAAGACTTCAAAATAGCCATCACAAAAAATTGATAGAATTAAATGAAAAGAACAAAGGACTGAGGAATTAGAATGAATGCATAAAGGAGAAACTGAAAGAACTGGAAGATTTCAAAGAACTGAAGAATGAGAATGAATCCATAAAGAAGAAATCGAAGGAAATGGAAGATTTAGAAACATTAGTAGAGGAGTTAAAGAAATCCAGGGAAAGTCAGAAAAGTGAATTAAAAGATATGCAAGGAAGAATAAGCATTCTGGAAGATAAAGATACTAACAGAATCAAGGCAGAAAAGGAAAGAGAAAAACAAAGAAAAAGAATGAGGAAAAGCTTCAAGAACTACTGACACCATGAAAAAAGGAAACATCAGAATCATAGGAATCCCAGAAGGAGAAGAGAGAGACAAAGGAACAGAGAAACTTCTCAAGGAGATAACTGAAGAGAACTTCCCAAGCATGAAAAAGGAAACAAAAATTGACATACAGGAAGCCAGACGATCTCCATATTATTACAACGAAAGAAAAAAAACAGCAAGACATCTGATAGTAAAACAATCGAGAATTCAAGACAAGGAAAATATATTGAAAATGATGAGGGCAAAGAAATAAATAACCTATAAAGGAAAGCCAATCAGGCTGACATCAGATTTCTCTGAAGAAACACCACAGGCAAGAAGAGATTGGAGGGACATATATAACACACTACATGCCAGCAAGTGTGAACCAAGAATACTCTACCCTGCAAAGCTCTCATTCCTTTATGAAGAAAAAACATGGACCTTCTCCGACAACTACAGAAATTCATCACTACCAAACCTCCACTCCAAAGAATACTAGAAGAAGTCATGAAGACAAAACCAACAGAAGAAAGACCATGAAACAAAGAATAAGGTAAGAATTAGAACCACAAAAGGGTAAACACACAAACAAAAAATATGGATGACAGTATATCAATATTAACTCTAAATGTAAATGGACTAAACACACCGATTAAAAGACACATCATAGCAGGATGGATCAAAAAACAGAACCCAACCTTCTGCTGTCTACAAGAAACACATTTAATTGAGAAAGATAAACAGAATTAGTAGTTAAAGGATGGAAAACAATCCTACAAGCAAATGGACCAAGAAAGAAGGCAGGAACAGCTATACTTATGTCAGATAAAATGGACTTCAAACATAAGAAGGTAAAAAATGACAAAGCTGGTCACTACATCATGATAAAGGGGACAATAAGACAGGAGGATATAACAATCATCAACATATACTCCCCAAATGAAGGAGCACCAAAATACATCAGACAATTATTATCATCCCTGAAAACAGACATTAAAGAAAATACATACATAGTAGGAGACTTGAACACCCCACTTTCTCTATTGGACAGATCAAGAAAACAAAAAGTAACCAAGGACATTAAAGCTCTAAATAAGGACCTAGACCACTTGGGATTAACAGATATCTATCGATCACTTCACCCTCGAAAAATCGAATACACATTTTTCTCAAGTGTGCATGGAACATACTCCAGGATCAATCACATATTAGGCCACAAAACAAACCTCAACAGATACACTAAGATCAAAATCATACCAGCATTCTTCTCCGAACATAAAGGAGTCAAACTGGAAATAAATCATAAAAAGGAAAAAATAAACCTCCTTACCTCATGGAGACTGAAACCCACATTACTGGAAAACCAATGGATCAATGAAGAGATCAAAGAAGAAATTAAAACATATCTAGAACTGAATGACAATGAGGACACAACTTTCCAGAACGTCTGGGACACAGCAAAAGCAGTAATAAGAGGAAAATATATAGCATTACAAGCTCACATCAAGAAACAAGAAACAACCCAAAGAAACAATTTAATCTCCCATCTCAAAGAACTAGAAAATGAACAATAAAAAAACCCAAAAGACAGTTTAAGAAAGGAAATAATAAAAATCAAAGCAGAACTAAATGAAATGGAAATAAAAAAGTACAATCCAGAAGATTAACGAAACCAAAAGCTGGTTCTTTGAAAAAATAAACAAAATAGACAAACCACTAGCCAGGCTTACAAAGAAAAAACGAGAGAAAACACAAATAAATAGGATCAAAAATGAAAAAGGAGAAATCACAACAGACACAGCAAAAATAAGAAAAATAATCATAGATTACTATAAACAGCTATACGGAAACAAGTATAACAACCTAGAAGATATGGGGAAATTCCTAAAACTATACAATCACCCAAAAGTAGACAAAGAAGATACAGAACACCTAAACAGACCAATCACAAGTAGTGAAATTGAAATAGTAATTAAAAACCTCCCCAAAAACAAAAGCCCAGGACCAGATGGTTTCACAAACGAATTCTACCAAACATTCAAAAACGAAATAGTCCCTGTATTACACAAACTCTTTCAAAAAATTGAGAAGGAGTACTACCAAACACATTCTATGAAGCAAATATTATTCTAATGCCAAAACCAGACAAAGAAATACAAAAAAGAAAACTACAGACCAATCTTCCTAATGAATACTGATGCAAAAATATTTAACAAAATCTTGTCCAATAGGATCCAACAATGCTTCCATAAGATAATACACCACGACCAAGTGGGATTTATTCCAGGGACACAAGGATGGTTCAACATCGAAAATCAATCAATGTAATCCAACACATCAACAAAAAGAAAAATAAAGACCATATAATCATATCAATAAATGCTGAGAAAGCATTTGACAAAGTGCAATACCCATTTATGATAAAAGCCCTTGAAATCCTTGGGATAGAAGGAACATACCTCAACATAATAAAAGCCATATATGAGAAACCCACGGCCAATATTATCCTCAATGGTGAGAAGCTGAAGGCCTTTACCCTAAGATCAGGAACAAGGCAAGGATGTCCACTCTCACCATCACTTTTCAATATAATACTGGAAGTCCTAGCCAGAGCATTTAGACAAGAGAAAGACATTAAAGGGATCCAAATAGGAAAAGAAGAAATTAAACTGTCTCTATATGCAGACGATATGATCATATATATACAAATCCCTAAAAACTCCATAGAAAAACTACTCAAAATAATAGACCAGTTCAGTAAAGTAGCAGGATACAAAATCAATGCACAAAAATCAGTAGCCTTCCTATATGCAAACACCCAATCTGAAGAAGAAGAAATTAAGAAATCCATCCCCTTCAAAATTGAAACAAATAAAATCAAATATCTGGGAATAAATCTAACAAAAAACATAAAGGACTTATACAAAGAAAACTACAAAACTCTGTTGAAAGAAATAGAAGAAGACACAAGAAGATGGAAAGGCATCCCTTGCTCATGGATTGGAAGGATTAACATTATCAAAATGGCAATCCTACCAAAAGCAATTTACAGATTCAGTGCTATTCCAATAAAAATCTCAATGACATTCTTCAAAGAAATAGATCAACTACTGATGAAATTCATATGGAACCACAAAAAACCTCACATTGCTAAAGCCCTATTAACTAAAAGGAACGAAAATGGAGGAATTTCACTCCCTGACTTCAAACTATACTATAAAGCCATAATAATTAAAACAGCATGGTACTGGAACAAAAACAGACAGAAAGACCAATGGAACCGAATAGAATACCCAGAATTAAAGCCACATATCTATGAACAACTAATCTATGACAAAGGAGGAAAGAAAATGCAGTGGAACAAGGACAGTCTATTCAATAAATGGTGCTTGGAAAACTGGACAGTCACATGCAAAAAAATGAAGCTGGACTACTACCTCACACCCCGCACAAAAGTCAACACAAAATGGATAAAAGACCTGGACGTAAGACCTGAAATCATAAAATGTATAGAAGAAAATATAGGCAAACTCTACACAACATACATCTCAGCAAAATCTTGAAAGACACATCTCTCAAAGCGAAGGAAGTAAAAGACAAGATAAACAGGATTACATCAAAATAAAAAGCTTCTGTACAGCAAAAGAGACATTAATCAAAACTAACAGACACCCTACCAACTGGGAAAAGATCTTTGCACACAATACATCTGATAAAGGACTAATAACAAAAATTTACAAGGAACTCACACAACTCAACAAAAACAAAGCCAATAACCCAGTCAAAAATTGGGCAGAAAAGCTCAAAAGGCACTTCTCCAAAGAAGAAAAGCAAATGGCCACAGATACATGAAAAAATGTTCAACATCACTTATAATCAAGGAAATGCAAATACAAAGCACAATGAGATACCACCTCACACCTGAGAGGATGGCCGACATTAAAAATACAGGCAACAACAAATGCTGGAAAGGATGTGGAGGAAAAAGGAACTCTTCTACACTGCTGGTGGGAATGTGAACTGGTCCAACCACTATGGAAAGCTGTATGGTGATTCCTCAAACTCCTAAACATGGAACTTCCATATGACCCAGCAATCCCACTTTTGGGAATTTACCCAAAGGACACAAAAACACTAATCCGAAAGGATACATGCACCCATATGTTCATTGCAGCACTGTTCACAATAGCAAAGGTATAGAAGCAACCCAGATGTCCAAAAATAGATGATTGGATCCAGAAGATGTGGTACATACACACAATGGAATACTATACAGCATGGAAAGAAGATAAACACATGCAATTTGCAGCGACATGGATGGAATTAGAGGGGATCATACTCAGTGAAATAAGCCAGAAAGAAAGAGAAAAATATCGAATGGTTTCACTTATAACAGGACTATAGGGAAACCAAATAGGAGAGAGACAATCTGCGGGGGCTGGGGGGTGGGGTGGAGGGGACGATAAGGGCACAAAATGCAAAATGGAATAGAATAGAACACAAGGGACCATGAAGATGGATCACAGGTGAATTAGTGGTGGGCTACCCAAGGGGAATACAAAATGTAAAAGACATAAAAAACAATAAAAAATATATTTAAAAAATAAATAAATGGTGCTGAAAAACTGGACTGCTACATGCAAAAAAATGAAGCTAGACTACAACCTCACACCATGAACAAAAAACAACTCAAAATTGATAAAAGATCTCAATATAATATCTGAAACCATAAAAGTTATAGAAGAAAACATTGGCAAAACTCTACACGACATACATCTCAGCAAAATCTTTAAAGACACAACCCAAAAAGTGAAGGAAGTCAAGGAAAAGATAAACAGCTGGGATTACATCAAACTAAAAAGCTTCTATACAGCAAAAGAGACATTAATCAAAACAGACATCCTACTAATTGGTAGAAAATCTTTGCACACAATACAACCAATAAAGAACTGATAAAAAAATCTTCAAGGAGCTCACATATCTCAACAAAAACAAAGTCAACAATCCAGTCAAAAAATGGGCAGAAGAGCTAAAAAGACACTTCTCCAAAGAAGAAAAGCAAATGGCCAACATGTATTTGAAAAAATGTTCAACATCACTTATAATCAGGGAAATGCAAATCAAAACCACAATGAGATACCACCTCACACCAGTGAGAATGGGGCACATTAAAAAAAAAAAACAGGCAACAACAGATGCTGGCAAGGATGTGGAGAAAAACGAACTCTCCTACACTGCTGGTAGAAATGCAAACTGGTCCAACCACTATGGAAAGCTGTATGGCATTTCCTCAAACTGCTAAAAATGGAGCTTCCATACAACCCAGCAATACCACTTTTGGGAATCTACCCAAAGGACACATAAACACTAATCCAAAAGGATACATGCACCCATATGTTTATTGCAGCACACTTTACAATAGCGAAGGTATGGGAACAACCCTGATGCCCAAAAATAGATGACTGGATCAAGATGTGGTACATATACACAATGGAATACTATTCAGCATTCAAAAAAGATAATCACATGCAATTCACAGCAACGTGGGTGGAGCTGGAAGGGATCATGCTCAGCGAAATAACCCAAAAGGAAAAAGAAAAATATCAATTATAACAGGAATATAGGGGAACCAAATGAAAGAGTGACAATCAGTGAGGGGGGGGGAGGATTGGGGTTTAGAATGGGTGAGTGGGGAGCACAGTGGACTGTGGTGACGTTCACGGGTGAATTGGTGGTGAGAAACTTACGGTGATACACAGTAATGTAAAAGACATAAATAATAATAACAATAAAAAATAAAATATAATAAGTACAAACATGGCAGCTCTCTTATCAAAGTGTTGGGAGGGCTAAATGATAGAATAAGCTCTGAAAAAAATGCCTGACACATAATAGTCCGCAATGAATTTTAGTATGTGAGATCATCAAATCTCACACAAAGGAATAGTGTAACTGGAGTTTGTCCAGGGCTTGAAAATTTTTTCTGTCAAGTGTTAGAGAGTAAATGTGTCAGGCTCTGTAGACCACACAGTTGCAACTCCTTGATTCCACCCTTGTAAGAAGGAAGGCAGCCACAGATGAAATATTTTTAAAAATAGGGAGGGGTATGGATTTTTTCCAACAAAATTTTAATTATGGATGCTGAAATTTGTATTACATGTAAATGTCACATATCAATAAATAATTCTGATTTTTTTTATTTTTATGCATACAAGCTGGAGTGCAGGTCAGAGGCATGGGGTGGTGAGAGCGTTCACCAGAGACAGAGTGGGGAGCTGAGCAGGCAGATCGATGGAAATACACTGCTGAGGTGAGCAGCAGGTGAGGCAGGAGTGGTCTGCTGCATCATGTGAGAATCTCCCTGGCCGGGCGTTGAACTCGTGTTGCTGCTGCTGACAGCTCCACAGCGCAGCACTTTAACCCGCTATGCCACCAGGGTGTCCCTGATTTTCTTTTTAGCCATTAAAAAAAGTTACAAAAACCTTTCTTAGCCCCCAGATAGTCCAAAAACAGATAGCAGCCATATTTATCCAGGTAACTATAGATTGTGGACCCCAAAATTCAACTATCAGAGTTAGCAGCTCTTTATAGACCACCACTACCTAATTGAACTTTGAACAAAAGGTACTTGGGAAATACTTACTAGGTTAATATAACCTAATTTCTTAGGTATCCGCATCAATATATTAATGCTTGTTTAAGAGAAATTAAGCAAAATGCAATCCTTTATATCCCTTGGGTTTTGTATCCTTCAAAGGTGCTTACACTCTGGACCTTAAATTCACTTATCAAGTTCATCCTCTTGTCTTTCTGCAGCCATCAGTTTCTTTTCCTGGTACACTCAAATATAGATCCAAAGTGAAGATTATATGTATCATGATCATATGTGTAACCTTGTCCCTATTTTGTCTCCCCTTCAATTAAAGCAAAATATTCTTTACAAGAGTGCTAGCGCAGACTAATTCTGTATAGCCCATTCAGACTCAAATCGTTGCTTCATACTTATTGACTGTACAACTTACTCCATCACTTTCAGGGGTCTTTCATTAAATTCTAAGCAAAGAAATAAACACAGAATCTATTGGTGCTGTTTACTGGTGAAACTAGCAGGACTGGAAAAACAAGTTTATGATTAACTTTACTTTGTAACCCACACTGGGATATGTATAGAAGACCAACAGACCAATAATATGACAAATGGTTGTTAGAGCCTCACTTCACTATCCCTAATCCATTTAAATACAGATAATTCTAACAGCTAAATAAAAAATGAATGCAGATGTAATTGAAATATTTGAGTGTAAGAGTACATAAAAGATTATAATTAATTTTTGGCAGAAAAAAATTAGCAAAATTTTAACAAGACAGATAAGACAGATATTTTAAAAACTTTGACTAGAAGAAAATTTGAAATTGAATCTCAGCATTTCTTCTTGCATTAGATAGACAAAGTCTTTGCTTTCCTAAGAACAATGTAAAATAATCCCTTGTCTTCCTGGGATTATTATGTTATTCATTTCACCAGTACCATAATAATCTATTTGTTGATCTTTTTATTAAGGTGCTATCTGAGTAAATCCCCAGGGCCACCACCCAAAGAACAAAGCCTGGATGCTTTTATATCTTCAACATAGCTAGATTTTTCTAGCACAGAATATTTCAACATGACCTCTTCCTCTCTCATTAGCATAGCCATAACTGAATAGTTTCTAAATGCCAATCATATTAAATACTCTACTAAAACTTCCATGCACAATTATCAAAAGCATACAAATTTCTACTCAGTATGATAGAGGCAAAATGAAGGACATGAAAAACATATTTAAAACATCCTCTCCAGAATTTTTCATGCTATGTTTTTTTAAAGATCACTGGGCTATCTCAAGGCCTAAATTCAAATTATTATCCCTACTCCTATTAGGGTCTCATTTATTTATCTTTGACTATAAGTAGGGTGATTAATTTTAAGTATATTATTGATATTACATACAAAACGAGGATTCTTGGTGAACATCATTACAATCAATCTACTATGGAGACTTACTTTCCATCCCTAATAAAGTTTACATATCTATAACCAACCTTCTTTACTCACCTGACATTCTGTCCTGACTTCCTGTCTAATCAAGGAAAGGAAGAGTCTCTAGATGATACTAGGCAAAAAGCAAGTCAGACTCAATATTTGGGCTAGTAAATGTTAAAAAAAAATGGAAACAAAGTCTATTATTCTCAGTCCTGGATGTAGGCAATCTGAATTGGAACTGAAGAATGGAAATAACAAACGAGACAATAAATTCTCAAATCCCAAAGTCATCTGCAGAGCTTTTACCTGAATTACTTTTATTTTAATCAGAAATGCCTCACCCTGCAGACACATTCCCATTATTCAACACCCCTGCCAAGGATTCCATAAGCATCTGCCTACAGAAGGTTCAACTAGGTGTCATTAACGCAATACAGAGGATTAAAATTGAATCAACACAATCTATGACATCTTTAAAGGCAAAGATTGTATCTGTTTCATTTTTTCTGTCCAAAGCACATTGCTTAAAATATAACTGATACTCAAAATATAATCTGTTGACTGAACAAATAGATATCAGATTCATTTGTTCCATTCAGATCAGTAAGAACTTTCATGACTGCCTGAACTGATAGCTGACCTATTTGTTTGTTTTCCTTATCAAGTTAGAATATTTGGATCTAATGTACATGTTTAGATAAAGATTCAGGACATACCAGTTAGTGTACTCCCCATTCATATTATGCCCAATGCCTTCGTCTATTTCCCCCAAATTCACATTGCTTACCATTATCACGAAGTTAATAATGGTAATATAAAAAATCAGATCATTAAGTTTCTTACAGGCATAATAATGGTTCTTATTTTCATGCTTGTAAAAAGGTTATCTAATTTCTATTTTTCTTCTGAGTTCCTCAAATATACCATAGGCTTTACTTTATTGATTTTTGGTTTCCTCATTACAGACAAAGTGCTTTGATAGCCTAGGATGGAATAAAATTTGCCCAAGGGCAGACAGATGGCATTAGAACTAAGGTGCCCTGGCTTTCAGTACAATGTTTCTTCCTACTTTAAGAAACAATAGAAGGTTTTCTAATTTTTTTCTAGAACCAGAGATGCACAAAGAGATGCTTTTGTAAAAAAAAAAATTATATTGACCGATAAACTATTTATCTTTTAGTCTAGAGATTTGTATGATCCTGTATAGTAATGAGAAATCCATAATAATAAATTAGTACTAACATTTTAATCCTGTATAGAGCTTTGATTTTTATAAGTAAAATGAAAGTACGAAATATTAGAGCAGAATCACGGCAAAGAGAATCACAAACATAGAAACAAATCGCTGCTACTAGACACACATGACATAGTATATAAACAAAAACTATTTTGAGTCACATCTTTTTCTGATATAATCCAGATTTTACAAATGTCCATTTATTCAAAAGCCTTTTTTTTAAAAGATTTATTTATTTATGCATACAAGAAGTGGTGCAGGCCAGAGGTGTGGGGGTGGTGAGAGGATTAACCAGAGACAGAGTGGGGAGCAGTACAGGCAGATTGACTGAAATATACTGCTGAAGGGAACAGGGGGCGAGTCAGGAGAGGTCTGCTGCACCATGTGGAAAGCTTCCTGGCCGGGAACACTGGTCAACGAATTTTTACAAAAGTCATGTTACTGAAAAAAAAATTAGTCTTTTCTTATCAATTTGTATGTGCTCAACACAAATATCATAGTCAAATTCTAATTTTAGCTCTAGTTTTTTTTTGTAATCTGCACTAAATTGATGTTTACATCACGAAATGCATGCCAATAGTAATAGGTCTATGGTTAATACCTATGAAAAATCAAACCATAGCCTACTTCTTAGATTTCTTCGCTTGTCTCTTGTACAGCTGTTCAGGAGCATCTCTGGGGAGTGTCCAGCAGTAGTCAGCCAGCATTGTAGTGGACCATTTTCCCTGGCATCTTTGTTCCATTGATGTGATATCTTGATGAAAACGTTCACCGTGTTCATAACTAACCATACCACAGTTTCCAGGAAAGAATCCAGATGGGAATGAAGAAAGTGGATCTTCAGAGACATGGTGCAGCCAAGTTTCTGATACTGCATCAGCATGTTTTCTTCTAGTTCCTTGAAGTTTTCTGCCCTAACATTCCCAAGTAAGTTTGTAGACACTAGGCGAAAGGCATTCCATGTTTGTTTTGAATCACCCTGCAGCAAGTTGTTGAATCAGTCATCTTTGAAGAGCTCTCGAATCTGAAGACCCACAAAAACTCCCTCTTTAATCTTTGCTTCGCTGGGTTGAGGAAATTTTTTATGTTCAGAAAACTGGCGAGGTCTGGTCCATGGCTTTTATGAAATTCTTCATCAAACCTAGGTGTTTTTTTTAATATTTATTTTATTTTTTACTTTTGTTATTCATAGCTTTTACATTATTGTGGGTTCCCCAGAGGTTACCCACCACCTGCTCACCCGTGGAGCCATCACCATAGTCCCCCACGCTCCCCTCTTCCCCCTTCTTGAGCCCTTACCCTCCCTTCCCCCTCTGCTGAATGTCTCATTCTTATATGGCTCCCCTATATTCCTGTTATATATGAAACCATTCGATAATTTTCATTTTTTTTCTGGCTTATTTCACTGATCATGATCTCTTCTAGTTCTATCCATGTTGCTGCGAATTGCATGTGTTTGTCTTTTTTGAATGCTGAATAGTATTCCATTGTGTATATGTAGCACATCTTCTTGATCCAGTCATCTATTTTTGGGCATCTGGGTTGTTTCCATACCTTAGCTATTGTAAACAGTGCTGCAATAAACATATGGGTGCATGTATCCTTTTGGATTAGTGTTTTTGTGTCCTTTGGGTAGATTCCCAGAAGTAATATTGCCAGGTCATATGGAAGATCCATTTCTAGCAGCCTGAGGAAACGCCACACAGCTTTCCATAGTGGTTGGATCAATTTGCATTCCCACCAGCACTGTAGGAGTGTTCCTTTTTCTCCACATCCTCACCAACATTTGTTGTTAACTGTTTTTTTAATGTGTGCCATTCTCACTGGCGTGAGGTGGTATCTCATGGTTTTAATTTGCATTTCCCTGATTATAAGTGATATTGAGCATTTTTTCATATACCTGTTGGCCATTTGCTTTTCTTCTTTGGAGAAGTGTCTTTTTAGCTCTTCTGCCCATTTTTTGGATTGTTGACTTTGTTGAGTTTTGTGAGCTCTTTGTAGATTTTTTTTATCAGTCCTTTATAGGTTGTACTGTGTGCAAAGATCTCCCAATTAGTCGGGTGTCTGTTTTGATTATTGTCTCTTTTGCTGTACAGAAGCTTTTAGTTTGATGTAGTCCCAGCTGTTTATCTTTTCTTTTACTTCCTTTGCTATGAGAGAAGTGTTTTTAAAGATTCTGCTGAGATGTATGTCATGTAGAGTTTTGCCTATATTTTCTTCTATAAACGTTATGGTTTGAGGTCTTATCTCCATGTCTTTTATCCATTTTGAGTTGTTTTTGGTGCATGGTGTGAGGTAGTAGTCTAGCTTCATTTTTTGCCTGTGGCAGTCCAGTTTTCCCAACACCATTTATTGAACAAGCTTACCTTGTTCCATTGCATATTCTTTGCTCCTTTGTTGAAGATTAGTTGTCCATAAATATGTGGATTTATTTCTGGGTTTTCTATTCGATTCCATTAGTCTGTGTGTCTGTTTTTGCTCCAATACCATGCTGTTTTAATTATTATGACTTTGTAGTACAGTTTGAAATCAGGGAGTGTAATCCCTCCATTCATATTCTTTTTAGTCAGGAGAGCTTTAGCTATTTGACGTTTTTGTGGTTCCATATGAATTTCATCAATATCCATTCTATTTCTTTGAAGAATGTCATTGAGATTTTTATCGGAATAGCATTTAATCTGTAGATTGCTTTTGGTGGGATGGCCATTTTGGTGATGTTGATTCTTCCAATCCATGAGCAGGGGATGTCTTTCCATTTTTTTTGTGTCCTACTTTATTTCTTTTAACAGTGTCCTGTAGTTTTCTTTGTATAAGTCTTTTACCTCTTTTGTTAGGTTTATTCCCAGGTACTTGATATTTTGGTTTTGATTTTGAAGGGGATAATTCTTTTAATTTCTTCTTTTTCAGACTGTTTGCATATAGAAAGGCTACTGATTTTCGTGCATTGAATTTGTATCCTGCTATGTTACGGAATTGGTCTATAGTTTTGAATAGTTTTTCTATGGAGTTCTTAGGATTTTCTATGTATATAATCATATCATCTGCAAATAGTGATAGTTTAATTTCTTCCTTCCCTATTTGGACTCCTTGTATGTCTTTCTCTTGTCTTATTGCTCTCAGTAGGACTTCAAGTATTATATTGAAAAGCAATGATGAGAATGGACATCCTTGTCTTGTTCCTGATTTTAGGGGAAAGGCTTCTCACCATTGAGGATAATACTGGCTGTGTGTTTGTCATATATGTTTTTTATTATGTTAAGGAATGTTCCTTCTTTCCCAAGGATTTCAAGGGCCTTTATCATAAATGGGTGTTGCACTTTGTTGAATGCTTTCTCAGCATCTATTGATATGATCATATGGTTTTTAACTTTTCTTTTTGTTGATGTGTTGGATTACATTGATTGATTTTTGGATTTTGAACCATCCTTGTTTCCCTGGAATAAATCCCACTTGGTCGTGGTGTATTATCTTTTGGATGCATTGTTGGATCCTGTTGGCCACGATTTTGCTAAATATTTTTGCATCAGTATTCATTAAGGAGATTCTTTTTTTGTATTGTCTTTGTCTGGTTTTGGTATTAGAGTAATATTTGCTTCATAAGATGTGTTTGGTAGTACTCCTTACTTCTCAATTTTTTGAAAGAGTTTGTGTAATATAGGGGCTAGTTCATTTTTAAATGTTTGGTAGAATTTGTTTATGAAACCATCTGGTCCTGGGCTTTTGTTTTAGGGGAGGGTTTTGATTTCTACTTCAATTTCACTGCTTGAGATTGGCCTGTTTAGGTGTTTTATGTAAAGCCTGCTTTTTGTCTAAGGAAATCTAACATTTTCAAGATGACATGTGGACATGTTTCCAGAAGCTACAGACAAAATTACAATTTATATTTTAACAACTCATTGTATTATAAATGCTAAATTTACCAAGAAATGGTTTACAACATTTAATAAAATTTAATTTAATTAAAGTGGATAGGGACAGGGACATGGGTATTTCTCCAGAGAGTGACTGCACTGTGAGGCGACACATGGTGACCCCAACGTGACTGCTTTAAGAAGGAGCATGGGACTGACCTCCTATTTTCCCCAAGAAAAAGGGGAACCCTACAAAAGGGTGGGATAGCCCCCAAAAGAGGGGAGTCCAAATAAAAGGTGAATCGCCCCCAAAAGAGGGGAACCCAAGAAAAAAGTAAATAAAGGATGTCCGACTACATTTTAGGTAAATAGAACAACAGACTGTGGTAGATTTAGCTCCACATATCTGGGGAGGTCAAGTTAGGACTTTTCACCTAGAGGTTTCTTTCCTGTCTCTATTTCTTTATCTTCGTCTTTACAAAAAGTAGACTGGAAAAGCCGTATGTCGTATAAATAGGCCGAAAAGTTTTATCTGGTGAATATTTCTCTCGTTTCTCTTATATAGGCCAAAAAGGCTCATCTGGTGAATGTTTCTCTTTCTAAACCTTTCCTTTATTTTGGAGCCAATTAAGAGGATATACAAAAAGGGCACGGGTTGGCACTTAAACACCACAAGGGTTGCCACCATAAAACTCCCATGAAATGATAAGCTGGAAGCCAACTGGGATTAGGGACTAGCCGCCCACCAGCTACAAGAAAAGGTCTATACATCACATGAAGAAAATAACCATCTAGAAGCCTGTCCGGGGGTTGTACACAAAGGATTGATCTCCTGGCAGCCTGGGCTGTTTCCTCTTGCTCTCAGCAAGAGGATTCAATACCGCTACACGAGTTGGGAAGCACTGGCCCTAGTGTGACAGCTGGAGAAGCTGTTTTCCCATCTAAACACCACACAAGATCTGATACAGAAACCCCACCCTGGCCTCATATTTCCTGTTATCTGCTGTATGTGCTGTATAATGTACTATGTTGTTACTTATGATTATGCCAATGTAAAGAGCTTTTCTAATATTCACCATAGATATAATGATTAAAACTAAAAGTGGGGGGCCTCCCTGGTTGCGCAGCGGTTAAGCGCTGCACTCTGGAGCTGTCGGCAGTGGTGATGTGAGTTCGATGCCTGGCCAGGGAGATTCCCACATGGTGTGGCAGACCTCTCCTGCCTCGCCCGCTGCTCCCCTCAGCAGTGTATGCCTGTTGATCTGCCTGTTCTGCTTCCCACTCTGTCTCTGGTGAACCCTCTCACTGCCCCACACCTCTGTCCTGTACCCCAGCATTGTATGCATAAATAAATCTTAAAAAAAAAAAACAACCAAAAGTGGGGATTGTGACCAGGCTGAGTCCAAAGTCCGGTAAACTGGTGCCCCCAAGAAGGGATTTGCTGTTGAAGGTAGATTGCAGCCCAAGTAATCTGAAGCCCCACCAGGTAAACTGCGCGGTAAACTGCGAAGTTTGCATCTGGGGCGGGGTTTCTGATGAGCTATATAAGAAGGGACCGAGGTAGGGGAGACAGAAGCATAATGTGAAAAAAAAGGAACAATCGTTATGAGGTAGAAGAGAGAAGCAGGAGTAGGTAGCCTACCATGATGTAGGAATGAAAATTTGGGGCCAGGGACTTTGGAAGCTTTGCAAATAGCCGAGTGACAGAAACTGCTCCCAGTTTTGTTTTACTGCAGCCAAAGGAAGAAGGCAGAGGCCCAAAGTGGGCACCTTCCAAAATGCGTGAGTGTAGTCTGATGCGCCATCTGGCCTCTGTAGTTGCTGTTTGCAGTTTTGTTGGCCTGGTGCTGTGCTGGGGCATCACGGCAGTCTTGGGGGCATTTCCAGCTGTGTCCTGTGTTGTACTTGTGAGTTGGAACTTGGCCTACAGCCTGATCAGTGCGCAACAGCAGGAGAAAGAAGATGCCATTTTAGAATTGTGGCTCACATTAGCAGTGGCGGGAAAACTCCATAGGAAGAAGAAAGAAGACGCCATTTTGGAATTGTGACCTATTATCTGGAAGAAGAGCTTTTTGTTATTTTTCTGGGACTTAAAAGACTGGACATTGTTTTAAGTAAGGTATGTTAACTTTAGTAATTTTTGTTTTCCCTATGTTTAACTTTAGTAATTCTTTGTTTTCCCTTGTTTGTTAAATAAATCCCAATGTTGTAGTTCCCTAAACCTGAGTAGTTTTGCAAATGCGCGTGTGGGTGCAGAACCAATATAGTAACCTGTAAGCAATTGGGGCTCTGCCTTTGCCAAATTTAAAAGCTCAATTTTCCCTGTATCAGACATCACATGAGATACTTTGGTCTCTGAAGAAAATAACCATCTAAAAGCCCGTCCGGGGGTTGCACATAAAGGATTGATCTCCTGGCAGCCCAGGCTGTTTCCTCTTGCTCTCGGCAAGAGGATTCAATACCGCAACACAAGTTGGGAAGCACTGGCCCTAGTGTGACAGCTGGAGAAGCTGTTTTCCCATCTAAACACCACACAAGATCTGACACAGAAACCCCACCCTGGCCTCATATCCCCTGTTAGGTATCTAGTGGCTCTTGTCTCTTTTTCTTTCTTTCCTTTCGTTGGAGACAAGCTTAACTTATTACAAAAAGGGGAATACTCTAACACGAGGGGGAAAATAGCATAGAAAGCAATTACAGGCTCTTCTAAACATGGCAGATTACAAGGTAACAAAGAAACAAAAGATCTCATAACCACTAAAAATATATGTCCCTTGTATCCCAGGGAAGGAAGCTTGGATTTAAATGATTGGGAAAAGGTAGAAACAATACCTAAGACAGAGAACCAGTAAATGTCTCTAACCTTATCACTTCTAATCTCTGCAGGTTAGCACTCAAGCCACTTCGAAGATAAACCCCCCTCCCTTTGAGAACATAAAATAACCCACTCCTTTGTCTTCTAAAAATTCTGCAACTACATCCTCAACTGCAACTGTCCCTCTCCTTTATCCTACCCCTTTCTTGATGCAGGCACTACCTCAGGCTCCTCAGGCATTCCTTTCAGATTATGAACCTATAATGGAAAAATATTCCCCTGAGGGACAGCATAAAGGAGAAATGCTTCATGCATTCCCGGTTCTGAGAAGGGAAAATAGAGGCCTTAGACATGAAGCAATGCCTTTTGCAGTCTTTAAAGAATTTTGTACTAGCATTAATGAAAATGGAATCCAAAGCTCTTTTGCTAAAGGCATGTTGGAATTGATAAGCACTAACTATGAAATGACTGCTTGGGATTGGAGAGTACTTGTAAAAATTGTACTGTCTCCAGAACAGTACAGTGTATGGCTCCAAGAATTTAGTGACTGTGCTGCAATTACAGCAGCTGCCAACCAAATAGTAGGTGAGGCCATAATATTAGATATGATAATAGGAGAAGGGCTTTATTCCACGCCCCAGGAACAAATTCTTTTAGATAGGTGAGCTTTTTGTTAAAACTTCAGAAGCCGTTGGTAAAGCATGGGTAAAAATCCCAGAAACATACCCCTTCAGGCTCATTTGCCACAATTAAACAACAGCCCACTGAGCATTATTTGGATTTTATTGATTGGCTTCAAAGTCACAGCACTATTGTAAGAAGGTGGTCCTCAGGAAAGGGGAGTTTCCCAGGACCCCAGCCCCACCTCAAGCCAGGGAGATCCAAGACACCTAGGACTATGAATTCCACAATGCCATCATCACCGAAGGAAGGAGGCTGAGGACTGAGGGTGGAGTTAAGCAACAATGTTTTGGTATGTTAACCAGACATGTGAGTTTTGGGTTCTCTCTTGCTCTTGGTTGTTGATCGCCAGGTTTTTCAGTGTGCCACTGAGATTCCAATTCAGTGGAAGTGACAGTACGCATTCACCAATTTATTCTTTATCTTTTTCCCTTCTCTTTTTGTAAATAAACATTTTATTGATTTTATTGTGTGTGTCTGCAGTTGTGTCTTATAAGTCCCTTTTAAGTGCACAGGTGAGAACCCATAGACAGGTACCCCATTTTATATCAGGACTGCCCTGTAACAGTTTTGGCGCCCAACGTGGTTGGACAGGAAACCCGTGGTTGATCAGCGCAAGGTAACTTGCGTTGGTCACCTTAAGCACATTAGGTCTGCAGGACATGTGGCATGATCTTTATGTCTCCAGTCTTGATGATTTTTTTCCCCCCTGTGTACAGCTGTCTTTTGTGGGTATGTTTTTGGCCTAAATGTAGCCTCGACCATGAATTTCACAATTTTATTCAGGACATAAGTTTGTTCGGTTTTCTTCCAATTTTAAGCCTGAATATGCTTTTCCCTCTAAATATTACCTCCAGTTTTATAAGCATAAATAATTTGATAAAATCTGGCATATAGCAAATGATTTTGCTTCTGTACACATCCATGAGTGGTTTGTGAGCCATCCCTACTTTTCAATCTGTGCTTCTGGTACTGTGGTTTTTTGGTACTGTGTTTGAGCGTCATTTGCTACGTTTTTGGTTCTGTAAGTGGAGGACTTTCTACTTCTCCTACTGAGAATGTGCAATAGCAAATTCAGACTCTCTATACAGTTATTAAGAGTATAAGGGATGAAAAGCATACTGCTTTTGATTCAGTTATTAAGAGTATGAGGAATGAGAATCGTACTTCTTTTGATTCAGTTTTTTTTTTTTAAACTGTGCAGGACCGGATGCAGATTAAAAGAAATGAAAATCTTACTGTTTTTGATTCAGCTTTTAAAAGTATGCAAGACCAGATACAAAATCCCCTCCATAAATTAGATATGGCGGAGGCTCAACTAATGGCTCAGAGTAGAGATAAACCAACCCCTCCCGCTGAAGGCTGCATGGAGGCAGAGTTGGAAGAGGAAGATTACCATTTCCAAATACCCTAAACCCTCCTAGACAAAGTCATTCTTTGCATGACAATGCTCTCCAGGTGAAGACCTCTGAGGCTTCAGAGCCCCCACCGCCTTCCGCCCTTTGGGAAGGAACCAAAATGGCTTCTCCTCCCCACACTAGATGGGGAACCCACTTTGGAAAAAGGAGTTGCCCTAAGGCAGGACAGTTCCCTCTGCGTCAAATACCGATGGGTAGTTTGAACAAACATGGGCAGACTGCTGGATATTTTTGGTCGCACCACCCCTTTAATACTGCGGACCTCTTAAATTGGAGGAGCTCTGTACCTTCTTACTGGCAGTATCCTAAGAGGATGGCAAAACTGTTTGCCTCTATCTTCCGCTCCCACCATCCAAACTGGGCAGATATACAATCAATGCTACAAACTTTATTGACTTTGGATGACCAGAGGATGGTTCTTGGGAAAGCCAGGGAGGAGGATAGTTGTCTCCACCAACAGAATGTAGACTCCACAGAACCTGAGGTGGCTGTCCCAGTGGTAGATCCCAAATGGGACCCCAATGATGGAGGAATGGAAATGTTGGAACTCTGTAAAAAGTGTTTACTGGTAGGTCTGCATGAAAGACATTAAAGACATCAATGGGCCTTGGAGAGCCCGCCAAGAGATTAATGGCCTGTCATGATGTCACAGGATGTCCTAACTGCTACATTTGCTTCTGTACATCTGCTTTGCGTAAGATAAGGGTAGTAGGGTAGTACATCTGCTTTGCATAAGATAAGGGTAGTATTATGGATAAGCATAACTGGCATGTTTGAGAGCGCATATAACCTGTGCGTAAAACTGGAATGGGGCCTTTGAGTCCCTTTGCTTCAAGGGTCCTCAGCTGAGCTAACAAACTCTATCTCTGTCTCCTGTCCTCTGGTGTCCGCGATGGCCCAACATGCAGCACGGAATTCCCAAACCAAAAAAAAATAATAATAATAATAAAATTCTACAACTTGAACAGCTTGCTAATGAGGACCAATCAGAGTTCCTTGAATGAATTATCCAAACATATTCCACCCATACAGATATAAATCCAGATGCCCCAGAAAATGCCTGTCTGGTCTCTGTGGTGTTCATTAAGCATAATGCCCCGAATATAAGGAGAAAGTTAGCAAAGATTGACAGTGTCACAGAGATGAGCCCATTCCAATTGGTAGACTTGGCATTTAGGGTTTATAATAACAGAGGGGAACGGAGACCTAAACCTGCGACTGTTTTTGTACAGAGGGAGCACAGGACAGGGTTTCAGGGAAACAGTAACAGAATGGGGAGAGGACCCAGGAGAAGTGAGCCCAGGAAGAGTGAACCCTTAGGGAAAAAACAGTGTGCTTACTGCAGGGAGAGGGACACTGGAAATACAACTGTCCCAAATCTCAGGAAAAAAAGGAGACGAAATTATGAAAGAAGACAGGAACAAAGAATGAGGATTCACGCGGGGTTATAGGAGGGAATACAGGCAGAGTACAGGTAGTTCACAAACAAGGAGCGAGGACAGAAGCCAAATGGTTGCACAGGGCAGAGTTCGGATGAAAACAGGAGAGCATACAGAGTAGAAGAAATCAAGAGCCAAGTGCAGAGGAAAGGAGACAAATGATAGTGCATGGAGAAGCTTTAGATGAGGAATAGGGGGGCCCAGGGATGCTAGTAGATCTAAAAACTGGAAATAGTCTCCATTCTTGTGGGTCATGAGTGATTTCTAAGGAATTCATGAGGTCCTCAATATCAGAACAGAATACCAGAGTACTTTCCTTTATGAAGAAAGGCTCCAATTGCTGGTGGCGCTTTCAATATAAAGTCATTGTGACATCTTCTAGAAGATTCCATTGCTGGAGTCTTGATCCTAGCAATTCTGCCTTGTTCTTGGATAAGTCCAAATCACAAACCAGGTCATTTAGTTCTTCCTGTGTGTCGGGGGCCTGAGGCCGATTGGGAGTGCTCTGACCTTCTCAGATAAGTAATCATACTCTTCCTGACAACCGATAAGCAATGGTATTCGGGAAAGCCATGAATTGTATCTTTAGATTGACTTCCTGGAATGTGCTGACCTGGAACATGTCAAGCTGACCGATTGCCCAACCGGCCGTTGAACCGATACCCACCTTGCTTCAAAACTTTTCTTTACCCCTCCCCTCCCTGGGTTACTTCCCTCTTTACCCATAAAAGCTCAAACCTCTCTGAGAATAAAGAGACCTTGACGCAATTCAGGCTGATTCTGTCTTTCTTTACGCGCTTGGTCTCCTGCCCTTTTTTCCCCCCTGGTTCTCTCAGGAGGTGCCTCCTCGAGTCCCACTAAATTACCTGACCTGCTGGACGGGTCAAGTGGCGCCCAACGTGGGGCTCGAGGTACGGTGACCTGCCGGACAGCGGACAACAAAGGAGCTCCTAGAGATATGGAGTAGAGACGTCCGGACCGCATCACTCGTGCAGCACGGAAGAGTCTTGAGGTAAGATTTGCTGTCCCATTAACCATGGGTAAAAAATTGTCTAAAGAAGTCTGATTTGACCCCCCCTTTATTGAAGCCTCCCCTCCGACCAAATCCTCTAAAAACATATATCCTGTTATCCATAAGGATGGTCCTGATGGAGAATGGCTTGACCCCTCAGAACGGGCCAATCTCGACAACGAGGCGGCCAAATATGAGGAAGATAGGTACGGATCTCGCCCTCAATGTCAGTCCCAAGTTTCCCTGACTAACCTAAAGAAGGATATAAGCCTGCAGTGGCCCTTGCCACCCCCCTATTTGTTTCGCCCCCTCGGCGCCCCGAGCGCCCTCACTTATAATAAGAAAGAGACGGGGCAGATAGACCCCGCGATACCAGGAATGCAGGATCTCTTAGAGACCTAAGAACTCCTTCTGAGCCAAATCACCAAGTTAAAGGATGTCCTTTCTATAAAGAGAGAATTAAAAGATCTCACTCAGCAAATACAGGAATTACAGGCTGACCTTACGAAAGAAGTCGGCCTTAACTCTCCTTCTATTAAAAATCCCCCTCCCGTAGCCCCCCCGCCAAAGACACAGGCTAGATCAAAAACAGGTATAACTAAAAAACCACTGCCTATGGTGTCCCTCTCCTTCCCAGTAATGACCCGTTCTGGTACTCACTCCCAGGACGTGGGGGAACCAGCAGATACCACTCAGGATGCCCCTATGGACGACGAGAATGTTGAACCGGACTCCTCGGCCTCCGAAGGGGAGGAGGAGGACCCAGGGGAAAGACCGAGGACAGACAACCCTGGGCAGATTATATATAAAAAATTAAAACTTAAACATCTCAAAGATTTACATTCGGCGGTTAAGAATTATGGCATTAATGCTCCCTTCACCCTTTTGATTCTTGAAAACTTGGGCCAAGGAGGCAGCCTCCTGCCTCATGAATGGAATAAGGTGGTTCAGTCCGTACTAACCAGAAGCCGATTTCTAACCTGGAAGGCTGAATTTATAGATAGGGCTGAGACACAGGCAATCCTGAACAAAAAAAGCCCCCAAATGGCTTCCTGGTCTTCCGATAAGATTACTGGAAGAGGCAGTTTTGCCATGGAGGAGAAACAGCAGAAACTCCCAGCAGGGCTTTTTGCGCAGACTACCCAGGCGGCTATGGCGGCCTGGCGGGCCGTGCCCTCTACTGGGTCGGCCTCAACTTCTCTGTCCAAAATAATGCAGGGTAACAATGAACCTTATGCCCAATTTTTTGCTCGGCTGCTAGAAGCAGCCGAAAGAATCCTGGGGAATGACAGTACTGAAAATATAATGGTCAAACACCTGGCCATAGAAAATGCCAATGCAGCCTGTAGAGATGTCCTACGGGGAAAGACTAAAAATATAGATTTAAATGGCATGATTAAATTGTGTAATGATGTTGATTCCTTTGATCATAAAATCTCTAAGACCATGCTGGCGATAGGAGCCATGCTCCAAACGCCCACCAGAGTGTCTAATGGTGGCATCAAAAATTGTTTCAAATGTGGGGCCCCGGGGCACTTCACTAGGGAGTGCACCAGTTCACCGGGGTTGGGTCAGCCCCCTCCCGCCGCCGGTGCTCATATGGCCCCATCACCCGGCCTCTGCCCTAGGTGTAAGAGAGGGCGGCATTGGGCTAGAGATTGCCGCTCTAGGACAGATATTAATGGCCAACCACTATCTGCGGTCCAGGGAAACGGATTTCGGGCCCCGTTTCGGGGCCCTTCTCAGCCACAGCCCCGACCCCTGATGACTCCCCACAATCCATTCACCAGCGACCAGAAACAAGACACCCAACAGCCTCAGGAGTCTTTGACCCAACCTGCTCAGGCCTATTTAGAGCCACGCCAGGAAGCGCAGGACGGGACCTCAGTTCCTCCACCACCCGGGTTATAACCCCGGAGGAAGGCATAGCTATAGTAG
>PVIJ01015746.1:0-35225 GCA_004024925.1 Scalopus aquaticus
TGGGGGGAGGAAGGAGGCGGAGGGAGGGAAGGGAAAGGGCACAAAATGGAATAGAAAAGAACACAAGGGACCATGGAGATGGATCACGGGTGAATTGGTGGTGGGCTACCCAAGGGGAATGCAAAATGTAAAAGACATAAATAACAATAAAAATATATATTATATAAAAAAAAAAAGATAAAACAGAAAGGGTGAAACTTAGGCACTTGGGTCATAAATTTGTAACTATTATTTACTCCTTTCTTCTTCCCCTTTAAGATTTTAAGATCGAAGCCCTTAAAAAATTGAACACAATATAAATGCTCAACCCTAGGACATGGGTAAATAGAAGCCCCAGACCTATAAAACAAGTAAAAAAGGTGGGTGGAGATCTTCTGAAAAAACCCAGTTCTATTGGACCCTATACCCCCCACTGGGATACTGACTTCTAAGCTTGGGGACCATCCCTCTTTCCATTCAAGTCCTGTTGTGCAGGCTGGGGGCTGGGTGGGGGGAGAGTAGGGCTAGGGAAGGGAATCAGAGGGGGGTGCTCACAGGGAATCACTTGAGGAAGGGCTGCTGCCTCAAGGCAGGGGCTCAAGGTGGAGGGAGAGGGACAGGCAGGGGTGGGGGGGGATGGTCTCTGCAATTGCTGCGCTAAGATCTAGCAAGGAAAACTCTCTTCAGGAGGTGGTCTTCAACACTTATTTTTTAGTGCCTATCTTGATTTCTAAAAATGTGATTTATACTGAGGCACAGAATAAGAAGAATCACATCCTGCTTACAATTTACAAGGCTGATTTCACTTATTGTTCCATTTTACATTCTCCCTCCCTTCCAGTCTCTCTCTCTCTCTCTCTCTCTCTCTCTCTCTCTCTCTCTCTCTCTCTCTCACACACACACACACACACACACACACACACCTAACATTAAAATCTGAGGTAGGATGTTGGTGCTGTCATGAAGAAGATGGGGTCATAGGGTCATAGCCCCCTGGACTGAAGGCTGCCAGGTTAAATCTTGATTTCAGATAAACAACAATATTTTTTAGTGTAAATATTTTGGTTTGCTTTACCTGGCAACTCTGCGGGACCCCTGATTTATGAGAAGAAAAGCTTAGATTAGGACTTACTCCTTCCCTGGGGAGTGGGAGAGAAGGGGTGTGGGGAGATGGAGAGATTATGGCTCCTAATGCTTATCGCCCCTGAGCGCAGAGCGTTGGGACTGCCTTTCTCTAATCATAAACTTTCACTGCCAATTTGCTTTCTATCTCTCCAATTTTTTCTCTTTTTGAGGGAACTCACTCTTGCTCTCTCCTATTTGCCTGGAATTTACATATAATGAACCTCCTCATGGTCTCCTTAGCAACAGGGTGCTCACCAGCAACTTTCTCGAACAGCCTCTGACAGAAGCCCTGTCCAACTCTCTTTTAGAAGCAGCTGGTTGTGCTTCCGACCCAGCATTTTTAAAAGAACATTTAAACAGGATTTTGGAAACCAGTTTCGTCACATATTGACTTCTCCTCTGTCCATTTTGGGGTAGAAGGGCCATTGACGTTTTTCTTGTAGAGAATAGGAACTGTCTTTTACTCAGCTCCTGTTCTTGGTAGACCTGGCCTGGAGAGAAGGTTCCAGATTTTGTTGAATGATCACACGAGCCTGGAGCTGAGGAGGCCCCAAGGGCTTCTGGAGTGATGCTGTCCACACTTAGGAGAGGGGAAG
Source organism: Scalopus aquaticus (assembly GCA_004024925.1). NCBI lineage: Eukaryota > Metazoa > Chordata > Mammalia > Eulipotyphla > Talpidae > Scalopus > Scalopus aquaticus. The sequence goes on from PVIJ01015746.1 coordinate 1,701, forward strand.
ACAGAGACGCCTTTGTTTTACTCCTCATACATCTTATACCCTGAAAGATTTTGTTTACATTTATTGTTTTTTATTACATTTATTACAAAATAATTGATTCATGTTCTAAAAAATATTATTATTAATCAAAGACATACAAGAAGCCATCAGCACCACCACTGAGCTACCCAGTGTTTTCCAAGGAATGGATATGATTCCAGTTGAAGGCAAAGATGCTCTGCATTTATTTTAATTAGCCCGAGCGCTGTCATGCTCTGCAAATGTGTAGAAGGTTCCTTCCATTATGATTTGAAAATACTAAAACAAAAGACTCCTTTACTGCCTGCAATAATGCTGGGCTGAAGCTGAACATGGAATGGAAAATGAGGGGTTGAGGGAAACAGACCAAAGAGCAGGGTTATTTTGAAGTGGGCTCCACCAATAAGCACACTACAGTACTTTGGTACAACAGAGTGACTTAAGGTTGACATTCAGCAGCCTCTTCTGCCACTTATTAGTTGAGTAGCCCTGACCTTGCTGAACCTCAGTTTCCCTGGCTATAAAATGAGGCTGATGACTATAAGAAGGAACACCATTGTGGAGGCAGAGAATATAAAATCCAACTCAAACTGAGGTGTTACCTTTTAAATTCCCATTTCTGGGCAATGTTGGCTTCATCATGACATAATTATAATATGGCCGTCAACCAGCCCTGGAGCTAGAAACATTCTCATGGACAGAGGCCAAGTGTCTCAACTGGAAATGCTCACAGAAGGGTGAGAAAATTTCTTTCACAAAGAAGCTCTCATCGAAACTCTCCCCAAGGTTCATGGACTGATTTAAATCATGTGACCACATCTGAATGAATTAGGGTCCAAGATGCAGCTACATTGGTCAGATTGGGCCTGAGGTACCTACCCCTTATCTAGAGCAGAAGTGGAGTTAGCCCCAAAGAAGATGCCTGAAAAGAGATCAGGATCCTCATGGAGAGTCCTGAGGATCCAAGGAGATAATCCTTGCGAAGTGCTGGGTACCGTACACAGCGAGTATGTGATAAATGTTAGTAATTCAGTGACTACTATTATTTTCTCAATGCAATCTGATTAACCAGCAGTCTTACAAAAATATTTATTCTACAGAAAATGTTTGTTTCCATATCATTTCATCATCACCACCCAGTCTTCATCACCATCACCAACATCAGCATCACCATCATGACCATCATTATCACTGCCATCATCACTACCACTATCACCACACACTCGTTGGCTGAAAGCCTATTGTGTGCTGGCACCATTCAGGTGCTCTGCATAGCTATACCCCATCCCTGGAACAACTTGTGAAGTGGCCTATCACTAGTTAGCTACCTCAAATGCATGTTCCCCCTTGTTCCTTAGAATTTTGTTTAGCCTGGCAAGGCACTAAAAAAATTGGCACTAATAAAAACAAACCCTCCTCCTTTTAGGTGTGATGATCTAAAATTGTGAAACAATTAGACATAGAAGTAATACATTCTAAAAAATGACATAGACAAAGAAAAAAATCCATTACATTACCAGCCTCTTTTGCAGCTAGGTATGGTCATGTGTCATGTTCTGGCCAATGAAATGTGAGAGGAAGTTCTTTCTAAGACTTCTGGGAAATGTTTGCCTTTTGGACACAGACACCATCTACTCCTCTTCCTGCTACTTTCTGCTTCTTCTTGCCCATAACGTGGATAAGAAGCTTTGAAGGCACAACTATCTCATGATCACGAAGATGAAAATGACCCACTTGAGGTCAAAAAAGGAGTTTAGGACACCAAGAATGTTGTAGAACAGTTTATCAGCCCTTGTGGTCTCCTCCAGATATCTTGTTACATGCTGAGGTATGGAGAAAAGCATTTTGAAGGTGCCGACTATGAGTTTCTGCTACATACAAGTGAACACAACCCCTAACAGGCTATAACTAGGCCTGATCTCCCTTAATAGATGACATATCACAGCCTAGGGAATGACTCACGGAATTCAAAGAGACTCCAAAACCAAGTTAGCCACCTCAAAAGATGAGGGGTATTCTGACATATGTTATACGGATGAACATGTTAAGCAAACTAAGTCAGTCAAAAGTTTAACTACTAACATGATTCAGCTTAGGTGAGGTTCCCTCAAATTCATAGAGACAGAAAGTAGAACAGTGGATGCCAGGGGTACAGGAAGGGGCCAATAGGGAGTAAGTGTTTAATGGGGGTAGGGTCTAGTTTGGGAAGATGAAAAAGTTCTGGAGGTGAATGTGGTGATGGTTGCACAGCAGAGTGACTGAATCAAACACTCACAATGGTTACAATGGTCAAGTTGACAACATGTATATTTGCCACAGTAGAAAAAGTTAAATGTGGTATCTGCCCTTTCCCTTGGGTCTTTGTATTTTAGTCTATACCATGGCTGTTGGGGCTGACATCACTCTGCTCCCAGGCCAGGACTGAGGCCAGATCCGACTCTGCTCACAGCTCTCAAGTTAGAAGCTGGATGTCTTGGGTCTCAGGAGGTAGAGCAACAGGGCCTGAGCCTGAACTTCAGAAGGGAGACAGTGGCAACCCCAGGGTGAGACGACTGGGACATTTCTCCAGAAGGAAACACTCCCACAGTGCACACATTGACATTCAAGTTCTCCCCCCCAAAATTCAAAGTGTCACCAAGGTCTTGATTTAAGGGAGATGCTCTCCCTTTCCCTGAGTGAAAATGTCACTGCTCTGCTTCCTGAACGGAACTTGCCACCCACCCGCTCACCCCAGGGTCACCGAGGCATCTTGATTAGGTTAATGGGTTTATACCTCTTTCCTCCTCCACTTTCATTCTTTATCTCTGTTGATATGTCAGCTTGAGGGTTGATGCTCTGAGCCACTTATTTTCTTCTTGGGGTGAGGGGACTTATAAAGGGGTGGAAAAAAGTCAATCTCACTCTGTGGCATTTAAAGCAGAATGCTCTAGACTGAGGATGTGTAGAGAAAAGACAGGGTTCATTTAGGACACTGAATCTCACCCCTGGCTGAGATATCACTGAATATCACCATGGGATACCCTGAGGGGTCTTGATCTTCTGATCTTTCCTCCTGGGTGAAACTTTCAGCAAAAGGGGCTGGGCAGGGAACTCTAAGTAGAAAGCAGATCACCCACCCACAGATGATCAAAATTCAGAGTGTGCCCAAATCTGAGGTGCCCTCGCTATACCCCAGATGAATTAAATGAGAACATCTCAGGCTGGAACCCAGGCTTCAGTATGTTTACAGTCAAAGCAATTCCAATGTGCAGTCTCATATGAATACCAGGGCTTTGGGGTCCTTGACTCACAATGTGGGGTCCATGGGCCAGGAGCATCACATCACCAGGAACGGACTAGGAAAGCTGGTGGGGCGCCATCCCTAGCATTGCGTGAATCGGAGACTATATGTTAAGATTCTCAGCCGCTCCTTGTGCACATTAGATGCAGGAAGCACTGGGTGAGCTGGCTGTTGGAAGGAAGCTTGATCGCTGCCAGCAATGCCAGACTCATTACCTTCAACTCCAGTGATTGTCCAACTTCTCCAGCCCAGTGATATTGGTCATCCCGGAGGGTGTGTGGGGCCCCAAAGTCAATTCTGACTTCTCTGTCTTGACATGACACAGAGGGTTGATTGTATGCAGAGCTTGGCAACCGTTCTAGTACGAAGTGGCCACCTGTTGGGCCAGCTAGTGCCAAGACTATAATAATTTGTAATAACAGTTTCATTTATTGATAACTTATGTGCCTGGCACATTGAATCTTTCTGGCAAAACTAGTGTCCCTGACTTCTAGATGAGATAATAGATGCTCCCAGGAATATGTCACTCTCCAATAAGGCCATACAGCTGGTGTGCAGTGACTGGTCTCCCTGCACCCGCCTGTACTCAGGAACCTCATGGTGTCATTCTCCAGCAAGACAATAAATAATTATTGTGTTAAGCCAGATGTGTTGGAGTGACTGTGCAGTAATTTAAAATATAAGGAACATTGCCACTTTCTTTCAGAATTTGTTAAACTCTAAAAATAGGGAAGGTGGGTCTGAAGGAACAACTTTTTCTGGATTGTGGGCTTCTTTAGAAGTCGGTGCCTATGACAATTGGAAATTGCTCTTGTTTAGCAATGTATGTAAAACCACATGGACTACTACTACTAAGAGGTATCATTGTGGTGTCCAAACTTATACTCACTGTCCTCCTGTCCTTCTTCCCATTCTGACATGTCTGGTCTTTGATAATTCGTGTTCTTTTAAGAGAGAAACCAGGGTCATAACCTCCCAGGACTGACATGCTGGCCAGGTACCTGATATTGACATGAGGCTACCTACGTTTGGCATTCCTTCCAGAGCGCCTGCCAGGAGGGGTATTCACTCTGAATTTTGATCACCTGTGGGTGGGTGATCTGCTTTCTAATTAGACTTCCCTGCCCAGCCCCTTTTGCTGAAAGTTTCACCCAGGAGGAAAGATCAGAAGCAATACTGTCAAAGGTTATAGAAGCATTTATGTGGAAAGTGAGGTCTTGCTTAATAATCAGCAAAAAAGGAAAAAAAGGAGGAAATATTTGCCTTAGGCTGCCATCCTGCACTTTATCATTTATATAAAATGAAACATAAGTTTCTGTTTTCTGAAAAGAGGACAAGTTACTGCTGATAAGCAGATCACCATCCATCTCCATTTGCATACAAATTAAATACTTTCTCATCTCTCCAAGGGGGAGTAAACGTTGGTTTATTGTTCTAAGAAGCAGGAAACTCTTCTCAAGTAGCCTTATATATCTGTCAGAACTTTTTGGATGCAAATGATAGAAACCCAACCCAACTCTAAACGGCTTAAGCGAAACAGGTAGCTTTTTGTCTATCTAATTGAACCATAACAGAAGATAAACAGTTCAGCTTTTTTTAAAAACAGGATTCAAATGCCATCTTTGGTGTTCATTCATCTCTGTTCTAAACTGACAGGCTTCATTTTCTCCCTGCAAGGTCAAACCCGCGGTCAAATGGATGTCCCCAAGCTGTATATTCAGCTCTCACGTTGCCACTTGGATATGCGACAGGGCTCTCAAACTAAGTCACTTAAAACTTAGTCCGTGATCTTGGGGCCTCCCCAGTGGCGCAGCAGTTAAGCACTGCACTTTGGAGCTGTCGGCAGCAGCGACGTGAGTTCGACGCCCAGCCGGGGAGATTCCCACAGCAGACCTCTCCTGCCTGGCCCGCTGCTCCCCTCAGCAGTGTATTTCCGTCGATCTGCCTGTTCTGCTCCCCACTCTGTCTCTAGTGGACCCTCTCGCCGCCCCACGCCTCTGGCCTGTACCCCAGCTTGTATGTATAAATAAAAAATAAATCTTTAAAAAAAAAAACAACATAGTCCATAATCTTGCTCCTGTAACTTGTTGTTTTTCCTCCATTGGTGCTGTTGGAGCAGCTGGCACCGACCTCTCCCTCCTTAGCCCGGTGCACATGTAGAAACTACAGCAGCATCTCTGACCAATCCCGCTCTTGTCCTCTCAGAGTCAATCAGTAAATCCCTTTCCAGTCTAGTCTCCTCTTCCTGTTCCCACTGGCAGCCCCCCAGCCAAACTGTCACCCCTCCATTGTGGGTCATGACAGTCACCTTCTAAAGGATCCATTTCCCACTAGTTCCTGTCTCCTTCTGACTCATTCTTCAAGGCTTCATTTTCTTAAGAAACACAGAGGGTCCTGTTAGTCCTCTGCACACCCTCCTCTCACTATCAGGATAAAACCCCACACCTTACCGAGGCACGATCCTCCCCCTCCTGTCTCTCCCTCCTCACCTAGAGCCACTCTCCTCCTTGCATTTTGCTCTCCAGATGCCCTGCTCCTGCCCACCCTATGTCATACCCTTGTATGCCCAGAATGTTCCTTCCTCTTTCCTCACCCACCCAGGTTTCATTCACACTTCAGAGTCAGTGTGGGGTTTAAAATAAGTCCACACATTATTCTATTTCTTCCTTCCAAAATGGAGCCCAATTTTCCTCCCTTTGAAAATGGACTTTGTGACTCTTTGAATGAATAGAAAGCAGCAGAAACGGCACTCGTGACTTCAGAGGCTAGGTCTTATGAGGCGTTGCAGCTTCCTCCTCATTTTCTCTCTTGAATCTCCTGCTCTGGGAGAAGCCACCGCGCTGTGCGGGTACTCAAGCAAGCGTCTGCGGAGGCCACAAGGGCAGGGGCCAGAAGTCAAGGAGAGAGTTTAGAAGTAGATTCTGAAGCCCCAGTTGAGTCTTCAGATGATTCAGCCCAAACCAACTTAGTAAGAGAACTGAACCAGAACCACTGAGCTGAGCCACCCATGAATTCCTGACTCACAGAAATGAAAATAGTAGTTTTGTTTTGAGGCACAAAACGAGAGGTAATTTTTTACGCAGCAGTAAACAATAGTCATTTTTTTCGTATTTCCTCTTAGCACTTATGACACTTAAACAATTAAGTGTGGAATTCACGGTCTAGAAATGTCTCTCACAGGCTCTGCTGTGGCCTCGGGGCCCTGACACAGGAAAGTGCTTATAGGACTTCACAGCACAACCCAACCACTGAGGCCCACGCCCGTGCTGGGAGGCAGCGGTATGTCAAGCCCATCGGGTCCCAAGAGCCCACCATTTAAAATACCCTCTTCCTTTCTAACATAGAATTATTTTCTATAACAGTCATGTAATAATCATTTTCTCGAATGATTCTTTAGTTTTAAAACAGTAATAACTAAAAAAATAGATTTTTATTTTGAGGATATTGTTTGAATTCAGTAAAATAGCTTTTGTCTACACGAACACTTGCACATACCAAACAAAAAATAGGACACTTCTCAGTTCGCCATCTGTTTCACTGTTTTAACATTGAAAACAAATAAAAACTCCAAGAGGTCACAGTGACAGAATCCAAGTAACTCAGAATGTGTTTCTTTGTTTCCACAATAACTGTGCTAGCTTTATTTTGAATCTACCTTTTAAATGCAGAAATGGGCAATGCCACAGGGGTTGGAGACCGGACCTACACCCCAAATGAGCCCAAACAATTTTGAACCTTGATGGACTTCCTCTTAAATTGAGTGCTTGTGGCTGAGTGCCTAAAGTGTTGGGGACCAACTGTTACCTGGGACTTCTGCAAATCATCCTCCAGTATTTGTCAGAAAACACATCAGATAAACGTGCCACCGAAGAGACACCCTTAAAATTTAGCATCACGGCAGCAACTGTTAGAACTTTGACCACGGACAGGCTGTGGGGGGCACACCTGTGATCAGTGGCCTTGGGTAGGATCGCTGCTGTATGACAATAATAAAAGCGGGCAGACTTGCAGGTGGTTTCATTGATGTTTTTAAACTCTATGGACAAAGCACCCTCACTGCAGTCCCTGGGGCATGGTTTCTACCCTTGGCCTGCCACTCCTGGGAGGACCAAGGAATGATTCATCCAGTTAGAGCTCTGAGCCAAGGCCCTAGGCATATTTTTCAAATGAACAGGTGTCAATTGTCTAGTGATTTTGTGGCATTCTGGCAGATACTCTTTTTAAAGATCTTTGTTGTCCAGACTCTGGATGGTGACCCCCAAGATAACTTGGGGTCCCCCACTGACAGCCTGTCTTGCAGACCTTTGCACAGCCAGGGCTCTGGCTCCACCCAGCAAGCCCTTCCTGCTGCCAGAGCGCAGGCCTGTGGCAGACACTTTGCATGATGTCAGGTTGTAGCCCCATTTCCACACAGCCTTTAAAATGCATTTAAATATTTCAAATCATCTCTAAATTTTTTACCATTCATAAATTTGAAACTGTAACAAGATCATAAAAGAAAAGGCTTGCTCCCAACCAATAGGAAACAAAATTGACTTATTTATATGTTTATCATTTATTTCTATTTCCCACCTGGATAGTCCCTGGAGATTTGATTTCTCGTTTCCTGGAGAATCTAGACAGAAAGCAGAACTTGGTGTTAAATAATCTTTACTCTACACCTGTTCAAACTAACTGCAAGACACTAGTCTTTTGTCCTTATGCACAAACATCAATCCAGGGAACATGAAATTTTAACTATCAATAAATATCCCAACATTCACACACATGGAGCCTCTAATTCTGGCATCAAAATGCAGGTAGCCTTAAATAGATATCTGGATTTATGACAAAAGGAATGTCATCTCAAAGCCTCTCCCAGGTAGTCCTGGGAACTGGGCATAAAATATTTGGGATGATGCCTGCTTCTCTCTCTGCGCATTTCTACCAAGTTGGTCCTGTAATCCTTTTTAATTAATAATAAACATTGCGGGGCTTCCCCCTCCCCATTTAAATTATGTTTGAAATGAGATGGCTGGCTGCTTCCTATAAAAATCCCTTGAAAAATAAACCATGTCAGAAATGAGTGAATTATTATCGCTCCAAGTGCTGGCAGAGAAGTCTCAGAAGAGGAGAGAATTGATGTTGCTTCCTGCTGGCGTTCCCACCACAGGGCCAGCCCCACGCGCTTTCTTCCTGGGCCCAGGCAGGAAACAGCTTTCACACGGGGGCTCTTCTCACTCTTCACGGGTTTCACGCTTCTCTCTGGCCAAAACATGCCCAAACCTTTGGGGGCCAGACTTGCCATGATGTCAGGGGACCAGGTAGGGGCCGCTGGGTCCTCGGGGAGCTCCCCTCCACACATCAGCCACTATACCATTACTGATGTCAAGGAGAACAGAGCTCTCCTCATCTGAGGACTTCCCAGGGGCCGCTGCATGTGAAGCCCCTGCAGTCACCGCTCCTGAACAGATTCTGCCCAAATCACAGGGTAGCGCTGCCCTCAATAATTTGCTCTGTGAGGATACAAGCAATTATTTTCCCAGCACCTGTGGTACACCATATATCAAGTCCTTGACATGCAAGATCCCATGTGCTTCTTCTCAGCAATGGGTATCACTAGCACCCCCAATTTACAGGGGAGGAAACTGAGCTGTGCAAGTGACCCAGCAGGAGAGAAGCTAGACCACGCCTCTCGCACCCAGGCTCCTTCCTGTGCTGTGGAACAGTGGCTGGATTTTCCTGACCACTGTGTGCCAAGACATGTGCTGAGCCCTCTGCAAACACCAATCCATTCCATCCTACGGGATGAGAATGGCCCTGATGGATGAGGAAACAGGTTCAGAGTGAAGTCAGTTGTCTAAAGAAAGATTTTCAACCACAGGTGGACACACATCTTCCCAGCTCCATAGCTCCAAAGACAGTTTTCTGAAAATAATTGCATTGTGCTCCTCTGCTGTACTGAAATGGCATGTGGGGTGGGGAGTGGATGGGGACAGTCCTGGTAGGAGACTGGACTCAGATTTTTAAGATCTTGTTTCCATTCTGGATTTTGCTTCCTTTGCTGCATTTCCAAGCCTCCAGCAGACAACCAGAGAATATATGAAAATAATGGCAAGGGTTCATTTCCTCTCCCCATCCATCAGGTTGTTTAAAATAAGGAACAAAAGTTGGGCAATAGCAAATGTCAGAGGGAATGGGAGAAAGGCACTCTCACACCCTGTGCGTGCAAATGGACCAGCCTCTCTGGAGGGCACTGTCCAGGGAAGAGACAGTCTCCAGGAAAGCTGAAAATGCATGGATTCGTGGCCCAGACATTCCATATGGATGAGAACACCAGAGGGCATGAAAAGAATGCTTGTTGATTGTGCAAACGAAGAGCCTAAATGTCCATGATGGGAACTATGAGAGAGGCCTGCTATATTCAGAAGATAGACTTCTGCAGGCAAGGAACTAGCTAATGACAGAAAATGAATGAATTAGTTGTAGGTAGATCGACACAGGTAATCATCAAATATGCAATGTTGGGGCCTCCCCGGTGGCGCAGCAGTTGAGCGCTGCGCTGTGGAGCTGTCGGAGGCTGCGGCAACTTGAGTTCGATGCCCGGCCGGGGAGAATCCCACATGGCACGGCAGACCTCTCCTGCCTCACCCGCTGCTCCCCTCAGCAGTGTATTTCTGATCTGCCTGTTCTGCTCCCCGCTCTGGCTCTGGTGAGCCCTCTCACCGCCCCATGCCTCTGGCTTGTACCCCAGCTTGTATGTATAAATAAAAAATAAATCTTAAAAAAAAAAGCTTCACATTAAAAAAAATATGCAATGTTGGGTGACAAAAGAAGGAACCTTAAGACAGTCCAAACAACAGATTACAGGCTGATCATGCATACACGCCTGCAAGAGGGAGGAGTGAGGGAGCTAGGAATTGAACTTGATCAGTAATGTTTTGTTCTCTTTACAGTAAAAAACCAAAAAAAACCCCAAAGGCAAAATATTTGATTTGTTAATTTTGCATGGTGGACTTCTGGGAATTTGTCCTGTTATTCTCTGTACTTTTCTGTGATTTAAACCTTTGGAAAAAAATAAAACCCACATGAAGCTACATTCTTCCGATGGCCCTGCTTTTTGGTGAACAATGAGCTGTCTGCAGCAGGTTTGATGGCAGCAGCTGGGCACTCTTCTTGTTGACATGTGTTCCCCAGTAGCAGCGAATGCAGAAAGCAGAGGTGGGTTGTCTTGATAGCTGCAGCCAGGAGATCTTAAAAAAATCTGGACATTCTACAATGCTATGGGTTCCTGAAGTCAGCCACATTCTTTCTGTAACCCAGATTCCTCACTGATTGATACAGAATATTTACTTTGAATATTTACTTTGAATGTAACCCTTCACGGTTCAATTTTTTTATATGATTTATATAAAGATACTGTCCTGACGTGCTTGATCAATAAAATGGACAAGATATTAAGAAACTGTCCCTATAAAACAGGGACAGAAGATTGAAGATTGCACAGTAATATCCTCAAACTAGCAAAGATTAGATTGCTATGAAGATACAGGAAGTATGCAGGGCTGGTTCTGGTCACTGTCGAGAGTAACTTAAATAACAGAGTTCCAGGTAATGACTTATCTCTGGTCTGTGAATGGAATAGCTGTAGTAATTATATTCTAGCATAATATACATGTGTTTAAGCTTAATTTCCCCTTTGCTATTTTTGTTATTGCTGTTGCTATATGTGTGTTTTATTTGAATAAATGTAACCTGAATTGAAAAAAAATGTCTGGAACTGTAGCCCGCTTCACAGGTCCATGGGGACACAATGGGTGTGAGAGGGTGGAATGCAGCCCACAAGTACACTCCTTCTGTTCCTGGTCTTAGGTCATCTATGCTGGTCCAGTGTTAAATATTAATTACCAGTCATATGGCTTGGCCATGCGAGGGTCACTGTCCCCCTTCTTAGGGTCTTCCTGGGGCTCCCACTCTGCCACCCAGAGACATGGGCAGATCTAGATTAGAAATGATTCTCGTGGTTGCTGCTTTCTCCACCAGCATAACCGTGGATGGGACAATTACAGATACAGAAAGTGTTATTTGAACAAGCTGAGCTCACGTTAGTGTGGATTTAAAAAAATCACTTCTTGGCCAGGAATTAAAAATAGTTTGTTCCTCCCCTCCCCCACTCCATTCCTCTCTTTCTGTCACACCAGATTTAGAATCTGAGAAACCTTGATGGGTCACCTCCTAGTTAGTATTCCTATGGCACCTCATATTTGCAACATGCTTGAGAATCATTTCCCTTTAAACACCAGTTTTTTACAACATTCCTGCCAGGGAGTTCCAAGTTATTAGCTCAGTTTTTAATGCAAGAAGATGGAGGCAGAGAGGCAGAAACTTACTGAGGAGCTGATTTGGAGATTCCACTGAAACTCTAGACTTGGCTCCAAAATTTCAGCACTCGAGGAGAGAGGAGTTGTAGTTCCTTCTCATTAGTCCACTGTCATCTACCCTTACTTGGTTCTCTGCATCTGAGAACTAAAGAATAAAAGTCAATAAAGACCTTCATGGCACCTTTTACTATAGATATGGAAACTGAGGCCCATGGCGAGTACCAGCCAGGAGCCCAACAGGTGGCCTCATGCCCTGTCTGCGGGACTTCTCTTTTTTTTTAATCACCTACCTTCCCCCACTTACATGGGTTGAATAGTGTCCCCCCCCAAAAAAAAATGTATGTCTACCTTGGAGCCTCAGAATGGGAACTTACTTGGAAATAGGGTTTTGGCAAATGTAATTATTTAAGTTATGAGGTCACACTGTATTTGAGTGGGTCCTAAATCGAATGACTAGTGTCCTAGAAGAAAACTATGAAAGCCAAAAAGGAAGGTCACTAGGACAGAAGCAGAGGTTAGAGTGGTGTGTCCACAAGCCAAAGCTTCCAAGGAGCACTGAGAGCCACCAGGAGTGGCAGGAGGCAGGAAGGTCTTTTCCCTGAGTTTTCAGAAGGCGCACAGCCCTGCTGACACTTGATTTCAGACTTCTAGCCTCTAGAATAATGAGAGAACAAATTTCTATTCTTTTACCCCCTCCACTTTGTGGTACTTTGTTATTGCCATCCCTGAAATAACACACACTCCAGGATGGACTGTCCTTCCCACGACACCTTTCTTCTCCCCGGTGACCCTTCTTGTCCTGACCTCTGGTGCCGGCACAGGACTGCCAAATGAAGTGGCAGGACAAGCTTCGGGCTCCCAGCTGGAAATGCAGATCTATAAAGTCAGACATTTGGGGCTGCCTGGTACCCAATTTTGAAAAATAAAAATTCTTGTAAATAAATGATTTGTTCCAACCAGGGAACAAGGTCAGAATGCGTTCCAAAAATAGAAAAGCAGTTTTCACTTTGCTTTCCCCCCTCCCTTTCCTCTCTCCTTCCCTCCTTCCTCCTACCTTCCATCCTCCCACCTCTTTTTCTCCCCTCCTTTCTCCTTCCCTTTCTTTCATTTTTTTTTCTTTTACTCCTCCTCCTTTCACTAACAGCACAAAACCAACTTGAAAAAGTTGCAATTACGTGATTCTGGAATCTAAGCCGGCTAGATTTGACACAGAGGAAGATACCCTAGTGCTTCTTCCAAATTCATTTATCCCCTGAAGAAAGAATTGCTGAAATCCTACTGACTCAACATCATTGAGTAACAAAATCACACTTAGTTGAAACGGCCTAAATGCTCAGCGCCAGCCCCGCCTCCTGGGGCCCTGCTGCTTCAAGTTCGGGAAACCGCTGGCAACCTGTTTCAGGGCCGTCTTTAGCACAAGCTCCCTGCAGCCTCTCCTGGTCTTACCTTCCAGAAAGTTCTTTTCCAAGCTCAGGCTCCTCAACTTTCCTATGCATACAGATCACCTCAGCGAGACTTGCGCAATGATCCTTTCCGATGCTGCAGGTGTGGGGTGTGTTTCTAACAGGCCCCCTGGTGATCCCGGGTGCTATTCTCCGGACCACACCTTGAGGGGCCAGGGTTCCCCATCACCTGTGTCTCTGGCCGACAAATAACTTCTCCCTGGTGCACCTCTGTAAAACCCACAGGTTACTAACACCACCTTATGGTCTGATAGCAAAGTACATATTGACTGGCCCCATGAAGCAAACAGCCCCGGGCACTGGGAGGGGAAGCCTCTTTGCTGTGGCTTTTGATTTCTGTCTGCTCTTTGAGAGCTTTGGAACTGCTTTCACAGCAGAGAGAACTCCTCACTGTCCCCTTGTGATAAACATTTTGAATGTAAAAAGGTTATCACTACAAAGAATTATAATTAGGCATGATACAAGCTGCCCCAAACCTGGACAATGGCCCTGCCTTTGTTTGAAGCTGTTGCCAAAGAAAACATTGATATTTTTCTTACCAGACAATGCTCTTCCTACCTAGTTAGTCAGTACTATTTACTTCATTTCTGTAAGAACCTTCTGTGCACCTGTGTGCATTCTTTGTGCCAGCAGCATAACGGTCAGGGCTTGGTGGAAATCTCTACCTGCAAGGGTCAAGAGGGGTGGCATTAGAAGTGAACATGTAACTCAGATGTTATGAGGAGATGATAATTACAACAGGGAAGAGACCTCACACCGGTCTACAATAATAAACTTGGAGGCAAACAAGGGCAGATCATGAAGATGATGGAGCAAGTGCCATGGGCAGGAGTGAAAAGGGAAAATGCACTACGATGAGCCCTGAGTAGTCGCTCGCAGAGGAGATCACATTCTGCTTTGTAATCCTGGACTGAGAGAGCCAGTGCAAACTGGGCAGGAAGGAGGCAGTTTATGGAGATCAGCTTCAGGGATTGTGGTCCCCTGTGTGTCTGGGGTCCCAGTTCACACTCACTGTGGAGCAGAGCATCAGGGAGCAATGGAGAGAGAAGGTGATAAGGAGAGCCTCCCCCACCCCAGCCCCTCTGCAAAGGTTGAATATTTACACCTCCAAGGTAAAAAACAAACAAACGAAAAAACAACAGTTGGTTCAAGAAGGAAAATAAGAATAATGCTCACAGGGAGACTTTACTGGGCCCTTACTGCATCTCCTGGGACAGCTGAGTACACAGACTTGGAGGGTGAATTACCTTTATGAGGTGGTTGAGCATATTGACAGGCCTTTCCGCTGTGGAATGCAGCTCCCCATCTCACCCTAGTTTTGAATGAAGTGGATACAGCCTTTTGAATAATTAAGACAAAAGTAGGTATCTCTAATGAATTTTGTGTCACATAGAATTATTGCCAAGTTTTCCTTAATGCCATGTGTAGGCTGCTTAATTACGTAGACGCTCAAAACAGATTTTCAGGAGGAGCGAAGAGAGAAAGAATGGAAGGAAGGAAGGGCTAGAGCACTGGAGAGAAGGAGGGAATTGGCGATGAGGTCAGCTGACACTGAGGAGCGTCCAGGTGGTGCTTTTAAACACACGTCCACTTGACTCCATTCAGGCCACCCTTTCCTTGCGTGAAGGTGTGTCTACTCCCCAAACCCAATGGGTCCTTGAGGTACTTAAGTAACCTGAGTGTTAAGTAATTAGCCTCCAAGTCAGACCCAGGGACCCTCCTTGCTGGCCTCCCTCTGTCCGTTTTCCACCCAACTCACACGTTCCGATCAGTCACTAAACCTTCACACATCATCCCAAATCTCTCCAACCTCGGCTGCTTCACTTCTCCCCTGACTCCAACTGTGGAACAAAAACTGAGGCGGGCATTGATTCCCCACAAGGCACCCTCAGCAACAGAGCAGACTCCTTTGAAACTAACACAAAAGGGTTAACCCTCTTTAGTGTCTCCCTTTGCCTTCTGGGCAAGTCCACACCCCTTGGCAGTTTCTGTTAAGATCTCCACCACCAAACTCAGACTTACAGCCTTTCTCCTTCTAACCACCAGAACTCAACATGCCTGGTCTCCAGCTTCACCCACACTCTCCCTTTGTGTGTGAGCTCGTCAGACAACTGCCTGGCCTTGGGAATCATGGCCGCCATCCCACCTCTGGGAAGCCCTTCCGCCTTTCTCCCCCTGGGAAGGGGCTGTGCTCCCTGCAGGCTCAGGGCTTCTAATGCAGCCCCCCCACCCATTCTGGTTGGAGGGTCCACACCAAGGCCTCTACTTGCTCCTCCCAGAGTCTGTTCCCCCGCTGGGGTGTGGCTCCTGAAAACAGGCCTGCTATCTTAACAGGACCCGGGGTTTGTCTTAATCAGGTAAGGTAAGGCACGCAGACAAATGACTGTCAGAATTAAGTTTTTATACTCACAGATCCTGAGAAACAGGAAGCCACATGCCACGCAGGACTGCAGGGGAAGCACCAGGGATGATCAAGGTGGGGAGGGGGGAGGGAAGAGGGGGAATGAGAGCCTCATTGTGGTTTCTATGAGCTGACTGGATCTGGCAGGGTGAGCAGGTTTAGGACTGGCTGGTTTGATTAATACCAGTGGACTTTTCTGGTACCTGGTTTAGGGCTGGGGGATAGGAATCCTGAGTGTGAGAGCCCATAAAGGAGGGGGTGGGGTGGGCTCTGAGTTGCTCGGTTTGCATTTGAAAGGTCCACTTAAAGGTGAATTGTTTGCTATCTTTAGGAATTGCCTAAACCTGGGAGGGGCGGCCTTTCCAGGAGCAGCAGAAACCCAGAGTCCACGTATCAGAACATGGCAGGCTGGTGCCCCTGACCCTGGTAAGGGGGGAGGATGGAGAATCCTGTCGGCAGGAGCTGCACAATCACAAGCACAGGGGAGGCGGCCTCACAGTCTTGTTTCCACCTCCTTATCCATCACAGCCTCCAAGAATAGCTCAGTCTCCCCAGAGGGTGGGGACTGCCCTGGGGTCGGGTTTGGGCTGGTTCTCTCATCCTTCCCCAGGTCACGCTGCTCTCACCCACACCCAAGAGTGCGAGTGACCTCAGCCTCTGTCCACGTTGGGTTTCCTGAGACAGACTGGGCTGGAGAGTGCAGAGGATCCACTAAGGACTTAGTCTTGGGGCTAACATGGTGGGGGTGGAGGTGAGAGAGGGCAGGGTGAGGAATTGAGCTGTGATGCAGTCTGGCCTGGCCCTGCAGGGAGTTCTGGAGCTGGAATAGCACCTCACTGGGGCCCAGTCTTGCCACCATAGCTGGGTGTTTGCAGCTGCACCAGGGCCCTGCGAGCCAGAGGACTCAAAGCACCAGGCTAGAGAGAAGTCAAAGGATTTTGCAAAGGAGGGATGTTGGAAGTGCATCCTGGAGGGCAGGTAGACCTCTGACCGTCTGCACACAATGCAAGAGTGTGATGCTGAAGGACACTGAGGCTGGAAGGCTGTGTTGTGTTCAGAGTCTGGAGGGCAGAAGAAAACAGGCCGTTAGGATAAGCAGGGATTTGGTCGTAGACATCCTAATGGGAACTGATAGAACATTTGAACTCTGCCCACCGGCCCCATCAGAGATCAGTGTCCCAGGAAGGGACTTCCGTAGGGGACTGGGTACCCGTCACAGTCCGTCTTCCTGCTCACTCAGAACGCTCTTCAACCATAAACCTCATTATTAAAACCTTCCCTTGTTTGCTTCATTGTGCTAAGTCCTATTTGCATTCATGGTGTATCTTTAACATATTATTTCGCCATTTGCTGATATTATAGGGTACATTAATTGCAGTAGGGAAGGAAAACATTACTGTTGAGTGTGCACACATACACCCTCGAATGAGTGCACTCAGTGTTAAATAATTAGATTATTGGTGTTTTAAATGCCTGATGTTATGCAAAAACACTTGTGGATTGTTATGTGGGTGTTGGAGGGAGTTTTAGTAATTTTCGGAATTAATTGAATGGGCTGGGAATGCATTATGGTATTTTCCCACTTAAAATAATGGAATATAGTTTGTTACCTGAAATGCTGCCCTGTGCCATATTTTAAGGAGCGAGTTAGATTGGGTTTTCACTCAACAATAGGACACATAGAGCTTTAATTCATTCTTTTAAACTGCTGCATAGTTTTCCATGGCATGGATATAGACAACCTTTAGACTCCTTACTGATGAAAACTTAGTTTGTTCCCATTTCCCCCATGAAATCCTATAACATCCTTGCGTTATTTCTATATATTTTTCCACTATAAACAATGCTGAAGGAATCATTCATTTCCCTCCCTTCAACAATGAACCTATAAACATCTTCAAACACATCTCTCACACATTGTTGATTTTCCTTGTGTGGGATAGATTCTCCAAAGTAAGCTTGCTGCTCAAAGGGCATGCATTTTAAATTTTGATAGACATTGTAAGGTTGAAGGCTTTGAAGGCTGCAGCTATTCACGTTCCTTCACAAGGTCTGTGAGCACCTTGTGTCTTATGTTATTGCCAGCCCTGGAAGTTACTGCTCTCTTCATCTTCTGCTAATCTAATCCATGAAAAATGAATGGGTGAAATCTTATCAGTTTAATTTGTGTTTCCTTGATGATTTATGAGATTGGGCAACTTTACCCAAGCTTTATAGGCAATTTTAATTTCCTCTGTTGTCCACTTTTGGACTACTTTTCTTTAAAGTCTGGGTTTCTCATTCATATAATGGAGAAATGATAGTGTCTCTTAGGGGTCGTGAAGACTCACTGAACTAATAAACAGCAGGAGCTTCGTAAGCCACCATAGACCTCAAACAAAATGTGACCAGTTATTTCAAAATGGGTTTATTCAGAAACAACAACAGGGCAATTCTCACAGCAAGACGAAGGTGTACTTTCCTGAACAGAAGCCAGTACCCACTGATGTAGTCCCTTAAAGCAGCTCTTAGAAGGGATGTTACTGAGCTGAAAGTTGCTTCCTTCTTTCTTTTGCTGGGTATGTTGGGTCCATGGTTTGATGATTGCATACACATGAGAACTCTCTTCTAGCCTCCCAACCTCATTTAAATAGGGCTTATCTGTACTAATTTTCACAGCACCTGGCAAAAGTTAAAGAACTATTCTTAGCACCACACAGTGGATGCCACGCTGGGGTGGCAGCTTTCATCCCTGTTTCAGTACACTGCATACAGTGGGTTGTGTCTAGAAAGGACAGAGGACAGAGAAGATGATGTCGTGGATAGGTTGAAGACAAACCACAGCTGCTGGACCTAGACTAAGTAGTAGAAATTGTCAGTGTAAGGTCCAGCGATAGAAGAGGCAAGAAACAGAGGGGAATGTAAGATACAGAGGACTTTATTAGCAACTCCCGGGCGAGGTTCACAGATCCCAGGCGGGGGTCTGTGGAGTCGCACCCTGCAACCAGGGGGGCGAGTTTTTATAGGGGGTGAAAGAATTCCAGGGGTGGGGGCAACTCCATTTGGAGTTCGTGGCCTTGCAGGTGCATTTGGGCTGCGGCGGCCCATCTGGGTAGTGGGGACATGAGCTTCTTTCCAAGGTCACATGTCTTCGCGGAGATTCTTCACAGCGCCCTTATTGCTGGGGAGGGGCGGGTTGAGCCCAACAGTCAGGAGCTGAGCCTGGGAAACTGAAATGGGGAGTGTAGGGTAAGCGAGAAAGTTGTCAGGTTTTTCCACCTTCCCCTCAGTAATAGACTTCTGCAAGCCTACACGCATGCCTAATGGCGGGCACCGGGAGTGGGGTGTGGGCCTGCATGGATGGGCGCACCTGAGCCAGAGACTGGGCTTATAAGCAGAGAGGAAGAAGAAGTAGAAGTGGCGGCAGAAGTAGCAGAGACAGAGAACTGTTCGGGGTGCAGTAGAGAGGCCATGAGACGCCGCCAGAGAGCCCGAGAAGGTGAAGAGTCGCTGGAGTGTGGGAGGCCTGCCAGCCTCCTGGCCCCCCGGTCACCCTACCTGCCTTGTACCTGGCTGCCTCTCTATGAAAGACTATTAAAAGCCTGTCAAAACCCCGAGGGCTCCAGAACTCTTTCTTTTAGAGCTGTCTGTGCAGCCCCATAGACCACCAGTGCTCCCAGTGTCATCCTGCCTTTACAGGGAGTAACATTGGTGGGGGAGTTTTGGGGTCAAGAAAAACTGGTTTGATCTTGAGCGATAACCAATGTGATGGACCATCTGTCCTGTTCCAGGATTTTCCCTTCACAACATCCCAGTGAGATGGGACCAACTGGTTATCCCCGTTGAGACTCAGAGGTGCTAAGTGATTTGTCTAAGGTCACACAGCTTGTGAATGGCAGGGCGCAAATGTGAACCCCAGGTTGTCTGGCCCCCAGTCCCTGTACTCTCTGCTATGCCATCTTAAGAGATTGAATTGACTGATTTCCAAGTGACCCTGCCCTTAAGTAGGGCACCCCCTGAACACCAAGGTTAAGCCATGAAGCCCAAATGGTTACCTTTTCTTGATTTCTTTGCTAGAAATTTTAGGAAGAAAATCAAAACTCCTGGGGTCATTGTGCAACTTCTGCCTTTCTATATCAAGCGGGAGATGCGCTGGTTACTACACTAATTAGAGCAGAAATTAACCGAAATGCTGAGTTTTAGTAGAGAGTGATTCAGCTGCAGGTGTCAGTAATTAGAAAAGAATGAGTCATTTGATGTTTGTAGACACAGCCTTCTCGACTTTCTGTTCAAACTAAAACTTTGTGGGCATATTGTTCTGAATGGCTGCTGCTAATGCTTGTGTCTATCTTGAGGTTGTAATTTGGTGTAAATGTTTTCAATAAATCAATAACATTGTCCTCCACTGGCAGTACACAAATGAAATTTTCAAAAATGAAGAAATAATAAAATATATTTTTAGTGAAAAGGGCAGAAACTTCCATGATAGCTATATAGAAATTAGGTTTTTTTGTTCTCTCTTTTTTTCCCACCCTCTTTCTTTTGGTTTCTTGGGGTATAAATAATTCACCTCCAATATCCTGTCCTGAGCAGGGACTGAGCAAATAAAATAACCAGAATGTCAGTGGATATCTGCAGGCTTTGGAAATGGCATTAGAAATCCCTCTTAAACTAGCCACTCACTGGTTTGTCCTGAATTTCATTGCTCGGCAACGACCTGAGTGCTGAGGTGGGAGGAGCAGAAAAGGGAACTTACACTGACATGGTGGTAGGTGGGCCTTAGAGACAGAACCTGGTCCTTATCAAGCCAGCTAAGTTGGCCACCTATCAGACACTAGGGGTCTGAAACCAGCAAGTGGGAACAGGAGCCTGGAAATGATTTTCCTTTGTGAATAGCAAGGTGTGCATGTATTTGTGTGTGTATTTGTGCATATGCAGATGTGCCTGTGGTGTGCATGTGCTGTGTTCACGCATGTGTCTATGCTGTGTATGTGCACATGATGTGTGCATTCATAGGAGCATGTGGTATGTGCTGTACGTATATGGTATGTGTTTTCATGTGGTGTGTGTTTGTGTGTGTGTGTGTGTGTTTTAAGGCTTGGAATCAGTATCTGCATCAACAAGTCACATCTCTCACCATGAGATATTGGCCTTGACTGTGTCACCTGACCACCTGACTGTGTTCTAGAATGTTCTCTGCTCTGTGTCATATATCTGCATGTGGGCAGAACCTGGACTGACCAGGTGACATGCTGCTGCCTATGACAAGGTGGGTGGACCCTGTCTTTTCCTAACCAGCCTGATGTCTCTGCCACTTCAAGGATATGGGGAGAACAGCTCCCCTCCACCAATTTGGCATCCTCAAGGGCAGCTAGCATGATGGAGCAAAACATCAAATATTTCTAAATTCATGAATTCATGACAGTTAAGGGAAAAACCCTTGCTGAACAACTTTGGAGGATATGAGGGTACCAACTCATTGTTTTGAAAATTGATAAAGGGGAAAGAAATCAAGCATTTATCCTGCCTTCCTGTGGCAACTAAACCTCAGGCCTGGAGACCAAATGGTGGGTGAGGGACACTAGTATTTCGCCTGATCAGACAGGAGTGTAGAATTCAATTATGACCTTCTTGCAACCTCTGATCAACCAATGGATCCAAGCAATGACTATTAGTTACAAACCAGGCACCGAGCACCCCCAATGGTGGGACACAGCACTGCACATTGAAATATTTTCTCCAGAAAGCAAAACCCAAATCTCATCTAGACCCAACCACCAAATTACAGAAAATGCAGAGAATAGAGGAACATGTTAAATGACCCAGAAAGCCTCAAGCCTCAAAAGCCTAGACTGTAGCAAACTCTATCAGACAGGCAACCCAATTACTTATTAAATGATTAAATTAAATAATTATATAATTAAATAATTGCAAGAAAAGTGTTAGTTATAGATTAATGGAAACAGAGGAGACAGATCAATTTGATGTGTGAACCTTACTCAGATTTCAAATCACATTTAAAAATGATAAAATTATTGATGTGATAAAGAACTTTGAACACTGATTGGTATTTGTTGATATTCAGGAATTACTGTATTTTTAGCTGTGCTAATGGTATTGTGCTTATGTTTTTTAACAATATGGGCTAAAATATTCACCAATTAAATGACAGGATGCCTGGGATCTTCCACAAAAGAACACAGAGTTTGACAGGAATGAATGGAAGAATAGATGAAACAGGATTGACCAAGAGTTGAAAACTGTGGAAGTGGGTGAGGGTTCATGGGGTTCAGTACTGTCCTCTCTCCCTCCGTAGGTGTTTCACATCTTCCACGTGTCTCACAAGGTCTGTCTCTTACAAAGGTGTTATCACCCTGAGACAGAAGTTGCTCTTCAGACAGACTCAGTGATCCACATCTCTTAAATGGCTGCTAATAGCCCTCTCTCATAGGGCTCTTGGGACGATTCCGTGAAGTAATGTCAATCTGGCTTTTGGCCGGGGAACAGTAAGTACATGATTGCTTTGTGGTCCCTGCATTACTTCATTCCAAAGAAGCCTGGGAAGTTGATCCATTAGAGTTCATTAAAGGCTGAGGCTGGAAGCCCCAAGATCAATAAGGCTCAGGTCTCAGGCTCTGAGGCTAACACCCAGGCCTGTCCCTGGGGGGCCAGAGCTGGGGCACATGGGTTGTGTGGTGGATGGTGGATGGGACCTCTTTCAGCAGCTAGAACAGGCAAAAGGGTAAGGGTGAAGATAGAGCAGGAGAAAAGCTGCTAAAATGGCACAGAAGGGGGAAAATCACCCTTTACTATTAGTAAAAGAACTGTATTTCTTTCCTGGACACACACACAGGCAGACAAGTTCAATGAATGCCAATACCTGGGGTAGAGAGAGGAGGGATTTCTGCAATTTGGGGTTCATTCTGGGTCTCTAAATGAGTAGACCTAGAGACTTAGTATCTTTTAAAATAAGTAAAGAAAGCTTGTTTTTTAAAGGACCGATGGTAAATATTTTAGGCTTTGTGGGGCATTCAACCTCATAACTATTCAACTCTCTACAGCCACAGGCAATATATAAAAGAACAAGTGTGGCAGAGTTCCAGTAAAACTTCATTTACAGACACAGGCACGTGGCGTTTGGTGGGAGAGCCACAGATTGAGCAAGCTGCTCTGCCGTCCTCTTGCTGTCCAGGGGACTTTCTGTAAAGACGGAGTGACCTTGCTGTGCTGGCCAGTGTGGACACTGCCATCCAGTCGTGGTGACTGAGTATGTTAAGTGGGGCCGTGTTGATTATTTTAGATTTTCAAAGTCCATGCTTTTCCTCACACTGAGTGTGTAGTCTGACCTAACTAAGACCCCAGAAGAAGGGGCTGGAGACCGAGCCCTGGTTCCGACCACCTTCCCAAATCGCGGGACTTTAAAAAGTCATTGGGCCTTACTGGTGTCCTGTTTCTCCATCGGCACGACAGGAATCTTTACCCCAAGCTCCTGTTACTGCGCCCTACAGGGTCGCCCAGAAGATCACAGGAGACAATGTAAGTGAAAGCCCTTTGAAAACTTCAAAGCACCCTGGGAGTCTAAGGATGTTATGCCGTAGCTTATCCAGCCCAAGGTAGAAAAGTGAACTGCTGGGTCTGGGAAACTAGAGGGGAAGCTGGGTGATTCATCGCCTCCTTGAAATTCTCGCAGGTTGAATCTCTCTTTCAGGGGGTTTCCTGGGGAGAGTTAGGGCTGCATTCCAGTTAACAAATTCATCCCTTTGCTTTGACTCTGAATCAAATTCTGGGACAGCATCAAAGCCAGTCTCCCGGGAGCCTGCCTGGGAACCGGCTCCAAGCCCAATCAGCTCTGCACATGGCCCTGACCCCCGGTGCCCCCCCACCCCCACAGACCTCCATCGTCCCCCTGCACTCCTGCAGCTGAATTGAAAGTCTTTCTCATTAAGCTGCTGCCCTCTCTGTCATGTGAGGGGAGGCTGGTTCCACACCTCAATTCTTTGTCCAGAGAAAGATATAGGGCGACTGGGAGGGGGCAAAGCAGGGAGACTGCTTTGACTCTCCTTTGGAAACAAGAGAGCCAGAGCGAGGAGGAGATGAACTGGGGTGGGCAAATTGTCCCCAAACTAAGCAGAACATTAAAACTCTCAGCAAGTGCCTTGGGCTGACTCTTCTCAGTCTTCTTAGGACCTAGACTTTGATTACTCTTCCGAATGAGGATTATTATGGGGGGTGGGAGGGCAAGGGGGTGTGATAAATGGATGAAGCTAGTCCCTTGGCAACAAATCAGTCATTTATACTTGATCCAGTTCTGTACGAGAAATTGTTCATTTTTTAAAAAGAAGTGAGCCCTGAATCCCACCATTCTGCACTTCCCGGTGATGCAGTTACGAGAAAGAACGGGAACTCTAAAAGGCACTGACTGGGAGATGTGGTCCCAGGTCCTAGTGAGGACATTTTTGAGCTGGAACCTGAGGACCTTATTCAGAGCTAGACAGACTCCTATAGACCACTGGATTTCTAACAAGAGGGTGATTTCTCAAGGAGAGGTGATTAAATTCCCTCTGGGGACAAAGGAATACTTTCAGATGACCTGTAGGAAGAGAACTTGTAAGTAAAATGGTGGGAGGATGTGGTAGGGGGAAGCCTTCTCCAAAGACCTGGGGGCTAGGGTCTAGACTAGGATCTGTCTAGACTTTTCTTGTCCTTGCCAGCGGGCAACCTGGACTTCCCAGGCACGGGTCCAGCTCTGACTGCCCCTTTGGGCACTGCCAGTTCCAAGGGGGCACTGGTGGGCATCCACAGAGCCATCCATCAAGGCTGCCTGGCTGCCAGCTGAACCCACCGCCTTTGGCTCGCAGACCTAGCTGTGACCAGCAAGCTGTGACCACAGCTCAGACAGGAGAGCAGATGAGCTTAGAAACACCCCGTGAGCAGCACCCCCGCCCCGAAGAGCATGGCTGGACACAGAGCTTCCAAGGCAGGCACCAGAAGGGGGGCTCGGCCTCCTTGCTAGAACTTTCCAGAAGAAGTTGCTTCTATTGTTGCTATTCCCACCCTATTTTAAAATTTTGCTTGAGGACTATTTCCAGGAAAATAAGAATGTTTGTGGGTCACATTTCTCATTTAACAAATTTTCTTTTTTTAATTATTATTAGAGATTATAGTACCTGCGCTTGTGTATCACGATGTCTCTCCCCTTGCAGTAAAATATTGAAGGACTTTAGTTTATTTCAATTAATTAAAAAGACACATAGCTCACAACATGAAGTTCCTGGAGCAGACAAAATCATGGAGACAGAAAGAAAACAGGTCACCAGGGCCGGGTGGGAGGGGAATGAGGATTTAGGGTTCAGTGGGGACAGAGTTTCAGTTTGGGAAGATGAAAAAGTTCTAGAGATGGAGGTGGGGATGGTTGCGCAGCGCCGTGAACGGACTTTATGCCCCCGAACCATTCACTCAGAGATGGCGAACATGGTAAACGTCATGCCACACGGATTGTGTTTTACAGGAAACAGGCCTGGTAAGTACCAAGGCAGGCATTGCAATCTCTAATAATAAAAGTCTCACGAGGGCTGTAAGAACAAATGGGTAAATCTATAAAGATGCTAGAACAGTGCCTGGCACAGACCAGTCCTCAGTCAGTGCTGGCTGTTGTGCCGATCTCATTGTTACTAACCGCGGGGGTCTAGTGGACTCCACGCTCACAGTATTCCCCCCTCAGGTGTACTTCCCGAGGAGTCCAGCAGAGGGCAACAGCTCAGGCGTTCACATTGGAGGAGGGGGTTGGTACAGGATCCAGGCTGTGTTTCATTTTGTTTTGTGTTCTCACTGTTCTTGGCTCCTCTTCTGGGGGTCACCATCTCCCACCAGAGCTAGGGTCCACCCTTGACCTTACCCTGCAAGAAGCTCAGCTCAAAAAGCGGCTGTTTCTTTTCCATGAGGAGGGGAGGCTGTCTTCTGTTCAGGTGCAACAACGACATACCATGGACTGGGTGATTGAAACAAGATTTAGTCCTCACAGTTATGGAGGCTGGCAGTCCAAGACCAAAGCCCTGGGAGAGTCAGTGAGTGATGAGGCCTGTCCTCATTGGCATCTTCACACTTGTTCTCACAAGGCAGAAGGGCCAAGAGAGTCCTCTGGGGTCCCTTTTACAAGGGCACTGATCCCTTTCACGTGGGCTCCATCCTGATGACATAAACACCCCCCCCAAAGGCCCCACCTCCTGACACCATCACGATAGGGTAGAACCTCAACAAATGATTTTGGGGGACGTGGACATTTAGCCCATAACAGAGGCCGTCTTACCTTCCTGGACTGTGCCTTCAGACTCGGTATGTCAAGAGGCTTCTTCCCTTCCACTTTCCTTTGGGGGGCCATCAGTGTAGACATATTGGGGTCCCTGGAACCCGTTTCTCCAGTTGGGCTGAGCATACAGAGCCTTTGAGACCTGGTAAGACCCAGATTCTGACTCAGCAGGTGTGGGTTAGGATTACTTTTCTAGCACGTTCTAATTGATGCCAACGATGCAGGTGTTTGTGTCACACCCCAACTAGCAGGCCTGAGACGGTGGAATGTCTTGCAATGTTGGCGGAAAAGAGACAAAAGCAGGTTCCCAGGCGTCTCCAGGACCCCAGACACTCCCCACTCAGTCTGATGAGGAGTATCCAGCTTTATCGCAGCTACTGGTCAGCTGGGAACCTTCCTGGCCACTTGCGCCTTGGAGCTCACTATAGGGTTTGCGTGGTGCTGGGGCCCAAGGGCGTGGTGTTTTGTTGTTGGGTGATTGGGAACAGGCAGCACCAATTAGGGGTTCTCCTCAGATCCCACTTAATTGGAATTGCCTGGGGTGTCAGTAAAGCTCCAGGGAGTGCCCTGGGCAATAGAAATTTCCAGATGCACCTCACAAAGATCTTCCTGCTTTCTCTTCTGTGGTATATTCCCTCCCAGTAAGGAAGGAAACTAGCTAGCTCTCCTTCTGCCCAGGCCAATCAAACCAGAACTTCCTTGGGGACACATTAGGTATGGCAAGGGCGAGGCAAGGGGAGAGGCACGCCGAGCCCTGTGTGTCTCAGCCTGCCTCCCTGTCTGGCCAGGAGGAAGGCGGCCGGCCTGTGGTAGATGCTGACCGTGGATGGAGAGTCTGCCCCCTGCCGCACTGCACACTCCCCCCCCAGCTCTTTTAAGAAATCTCAGGAATTCACAGAACCCAGAGTCAGTCTCCCGACCTCAGGCCGTACTTCCTCTGTCCCTGGAGCAGAAATCCTGCCTGCCTACCACTCAGAGAAGTTTGCCAGCCAAGCACCCTGGCATAATCAGAACTTCCATCCCTGCCCCGAGTCTGTCCAGAAGGAAGGGTTCAGTTAGTGAAATCAAGGACTTGCATACTCTCATTACCTCCTAGCAAACAGATAGGGTTCACGACTGTCACCCCCAATTTATGTGCGGCCTGTATCAGGTTTCATTCACGCTGACATCTTGTGTTTTTCCCTCCTGCCGTCTCTGTCACTTGACAGTATAATAGCGGCTCGGTACCCCAAGTTCCTTAAATGTTTTGCATACTCTTTTCTGCATGTTGCCTCAAAGGATTTTAATAATTACTGTGTTTAATGGGAAATCCTTCCCCTCTTCTAATCCTCTCCTGCAGAAAACTTGGCTGCTGTGCCAGCCTGCCTGGGGGTGTCTGCACCTCAGCGAGACAGCCTTGAACTTGCTTATTTACGACCGGATGAACTTGGAGCCATCGAAGAGCCTGACCTCTCAGCCCCGCTGGGCAGGAAAGAGGGTGGGTGCCCGGCTCTCAGAGCTATCTCCTTGCAGGGTCCCCTCCAGCCTCTTCTCTCTGGTGGCACCCAAGTTCCACCCTGAGCAGATTGGAGTGACAGAGAAAGTCCCAGGAGTTAGGCACCGAGCATGGGGGCATCCAGAAAGCATGTCTGGACACCCCCTGATAATACAGGGCACCTGCTGGCACTCCCGGGGTTCAGGGCATAAGGAAGGGCTGAGGAGGAGAACACACGGATCCCAACATCCTCAGGCCAATCAAGGGACAAGTGTCACTTTGGCCTCACCCTTTGTCCTGCTGGGATGCCACAGACCACAGGGCCGGGGTGAGCAGGCAGCGGTGGGCCTGGAGGGAGGGCATGGCCGTGTCAGCGAGAACCCCCCGAAAACTTTGCTCTTGGAGACTGGCTCACATGTGGAGTAAACCCCAAAATTCTACAAAGCAGCAGCAAGAGAGAAGACAGCAGGCTCCGAGAGAAGACCCTGGGGCGAGCTGCAGGGTCCTGGGCCCTGCCTGTCCCACAGGCTGCCCGGCCAGCTCTGGGCCACCTGCCGGCCTGCCTGCCTCTCCTGGCCTGCCCCGCAAGAGAGGGACACTCGCGGCGTGGTGGGCAGGAGCCCCTTCACGTGAGGGCTGGGGATTCCTCCGTGGGGCAGTGGCTAGAGCCTGGTGCTCAGGTCGGATCTGGGCTGTAAATCCAGCTCCCACACTTCTAGCTGTGTGACGTCAACGCATTGAGCCGTTGTTAGGGGTTGACTTAGGTCCCCAAGAAGACATGTGGAAGTCCCAACCCCAGTTCCTGTGCACGGCCCTTATTGGAAGACAGGGTGTCTGCAGAGGTAACCAGGTTAAGATGAGGATCTCGGGTGGGCCCTCATTAAGAGCCTCAATCAGGAGGAAATTTGGGCACAGACACACGTGGAGGGAAGATGCTGTGAGGAGGCAGGTAGAACACAGTGTGAAGACTGGCATGAAACTGCCACAAGTCACACTACCTGGGGCCACCAGAGGCCAGAAAGGCGAGGGGGGCCCGTTTTACGGGGCTCAGAGAGAGCACAGCCCTGCCCACACCTTGATTTCGGACTCTGGTGCCCAGATCTAGAATGAGTTTGTGTTGATCCAAGCCTCTGATTTGTTATGATGAAGGAGATGATAATACCCACCCTGAAGCTGTTGTGGGTTATGTGAGGGCACAGAAGACGCCTGGCAAGCTGCTGGGCATTGGCGCCAGGCTGGAGATCTGGTAGCTCCTGTTCCCCATGGCCCCAGGGGTCATTTTCCCAACATGCTGAATACCATCTTGACCTTGGGATTGCCCTACTTCAGTTTTATTTCATGCATGATATTTTATTTTGCTGACTAGGCGTGGAGAAGGGTAGGGAACTCCGCGGCCCTGAATGTAAATGTATGTAGAATTGGAAACGCAATTTAGATGGTTGAGCTGAGAGCTCGTGCTCGCTCTCTCTCCCTCTCTCCCTCTCCCTCTTCCTCTCTTCCTCCCTGTCTCTCTCACACAGCCCCCATGCCACTTGGGCTAAGAACCTGGCTGCAGCCGGCAGCCAGAGCTCCTGAGGAAAGGGAGAGGGGGAGGGGCAGGACCAGGCAGGCAGGTCTCATCCAATCCCAACTCTTACCAAAGTCAGGAGAGTGGCTGCAGATTCCTTTGTACATAAGCCAGCACCTCCTCTGGCTCTTCCTTTTCCTGTGTCTCGCCCCTCCTCCACTTTATCCACCGCTCCTTCCTAAAAGACCCAACTTGCAGAGATTCCTGGCTCCTATGTACCTCTTGTAGCATACTAATTAAATGTTTCAAATGGTTCTTATCCATGGTTAAGTGAAGATAAAAATTTAATGATTTAATTAGCAAGCTCGAGGAAAAAAAAATCATAATGAAGGAAAGTGTTTTGCAACTGTCCTGGGCTTTGAGCGCTCCTTGGAAGGCTGCATTTGAGTTGCAGGAGGCTGGGGCCTGAGCTGGTCTTTGCCGCAAGGCCCTGGAAAGGGAGCCCCTCCGGGGCCCTGCAGAGGGAGGCTGTCTCCTGCCAGGCCGCTGGCCTCTGAGTCGTAGGGCTCCCCCAGGGCTGGTGAGGCGAGAGCTCCTGGAGAGCAAAGTCCATCAGCCATGCTGGGCCCATTAACTTTCCCAAGGAACACTGTGGAGGCATTGCCCAGGTCCTTCTTCCCAGCTTCCTTTGTGTCTAGCTCTCTTATTTTAACACGGGCACCTGATTTACTTCCAGCTGTGTTCCTGTTCGGAGTTTGCTAAAAGACGCCTGTCATTATTTGGGATGGGGCTTAAATAGGGAAGTTTATTGCCTCATTTGAAGATGTTCTTTTTTTTTTAAGATTTTATTTATTTATGCATACAAGAACTGGGGTGTAGGCCAGAGGTGTGGGGGTGGTGATAAGATTCACAAGAGACACAGTGGGAAGCAGAACAGGTGGGTTGACCAAAATCACTGCTGAGGGGGGCAGCGGGTGAGACAGGAGAGGTCTGCTGCGCCATGTGGGAATCTCCCTGACCAGGGATCGAACTCTGCGGATAGCTTCATAGTGCTTGCTGACAGTTAACCCGTTGCGCCACCTTGCAACATGGCATCGTTATTTGATGCAGAGACGATGATTGTGGGGCTCTCCTTCAGGAGGGGCCGCCCTGCCCTGCCCACCCTAACTTCCACCAGCCAGGTCTTTCAGCTCCCTCTCCCACCTCCCATACAGATCCCACAATCCCCTGCATGGCCTTGCAGTGCTCATTCAGCAGACAACATCATGTCCTGAGAAGGCAGCAGATGGCAACTCCCTGACGACGCCAGCCGAGGGCGCGTGATGGGTAACCGCTCCCAGAACTGGCTCTGGAGGGGGGCACCCAATGTCCACTCCTGGCACTGACTAGAGGTGGTGCCAGAGGTGAGCTCCCCGCCCCTCAAGTAGAAGCTGCCTGCAGGTACAAAGCCCCAGTCCCACCTGTCCTCAGCAGAAGTCCCTATGTCCTCATCACAGGCGTGATGAGGGTGGGGCCCCCCAGGGCCTTCTGGAATCCCCTTGTCCCAAGTCTTTGCACACAGGAGGTTCTCACTGAAAAGGTGCATGAGCGTATAACAGACGCTGTCAGTACACCCTCCCCTTCCCAGGCTCCCTTCCTTACCATTTGCACGAACCTTGACTTTTATTTTCTGTGTTCTAATGCTTTGACATCTTGGGGACTCTGTTGACCCTAAAGGGGCTGCCACTCCAGGACTTGCTAATTGCTAGAGAATAACTCATCAGTGAGTGTGTCTTGCATATGGAGACCAACCAACCCGGAGCTCACAGAATGCCCCTTCCTCTGTGGGACTGTCACATCCGGGGCCACCACCTCCCTGTCCTAATCACGCAGGGCCGGGCCAGACAACTAGGGCCAGTCCTGTGCCCAGAGCTCTGGAGTTCTTCAAACTCACCATCCCTAGGCCTGTTCACCCTGTTCACCCTGCCTTGTCCATTCCTGCCAGCAGACATCACAATGAGGCTTTTGTCCACTCCTCCCTCCTCTGCCTCCTGACTCGCCCCGGGCTTCCGTGTGGGACCTGCATGACATGTGACCCTGTTTCTAGGGATCTGAGTATAAATACTTCTTCCTTCAGGTACAGACCTTTGCTAGTCTGTGTGTCTTACCATACCTGATCAAAACAAACCCCACACTCTCTCAAAGAACCGTGGGGTACCCTGTACCTGACTTTTAATTGCCCGAGAACCCTCTCTGGTCCTTGGAGCCCAAAAGTGCCTGGAATTAATGGCCTCCTGCACTTAGTGTTCCTTAACCAATGACTAACATGTATAAATGTGTGTATATTTAATACAGATATGTTATATCTGATATAAGCATAAATGTATATATAAACATTCCACTCACTGTTGCCCCTGAGGTGGGCGTTTTTTTCACTGACTCACCCAGTACCCACAGAATTCGCCCTGGTGCCCAGAGGTGCCAGCATCTTAATGAACCCTTTGCTGGATGCTTTTCCTCTCCTGCTTCTCCATTCCCCACCTCATGCTCTCTGAGATCATATCCACAACAAACTACCTGCCTGGTTTATTTGCCTTCTAATCTTGGGGCCTGCTCCTAGAAAAACTCAAACGAAGACAGAGTGAACTAATGACACACATTATTCCCGATGCTGACTCTGTCTTCCTCCAATGGGAGACACCACCCACCAAACTGGACCTGCCTGGCACCTGACTGGCCCAGAGAGTAGCCAGTGAACTCTTGGAGGGTGTAAAATAGTTCCTAGGACCTAGAGGTGGAAAAGATTCTCTCTTTGGAATTCAAATGAAGAAATAGGGGATTGCCTTGTCATAAGCCGTGAGAGGAAAGGAACAGAGCTGGGAGGAGCAACTGAGTTGTGTTCATGCTACGCAGGTCTTGGCGATGCCCCACGCCCAACTCTTACTTAACATCAGGAGCCCAGGCCTGGATGGCTGTCTTGGGGCTTGTTTGCCTGGGAGCTACTAATATCCCAACCCACTGCCCTCACTCCACTCCACTCGGCTCACAAGGGCGCTCTTACTAACATCAGTGGGCTACCCTGTCTTTGACTTCCCATTGGGTTGGGGAGCCCCAGAAGGCCAGAGGGACAGAGGAAGGCCGTGCCAGTGTGTCGATTTCCCTGACTCTCTCCTGTGAGGTTGCCTTGGGCCAATTGTGTCCCTCAACTGACGTCTTCTAAAGTGGTTCTCTCTACACGACTCCCTCTTTTCCGGTTCTTATTACCAACTCCTCCTTGCCCCTAGGGCT
Organism: Scalopus aquaticus; assembly: GCA_004024925.1. NCBI lineage: Eukaryota > Metazoa > Chordata > Mammalia > Eulipotyphla > Talpidae > Scalopus > Scalopus aquaticus. The sequence goes on from PVIJ01015746.1 coordinate 33,756, forward strand.
GGACCTGGGGACAGCTCCACCATTACCAGTCCAAGGTAGCTCATTTCCTCTGTGGTTTCCCAGCAGACTTCTCATCCCTTTGTAAACGGTCTCTTTCTTTTTGAGTTACCTTAATTTGAGTGCACCATCTTCGCTGTTAGGGTTCCGAGGGAGACATCCCTTTCACTTGGGTTAGCCTGTGTGGGTCCCTATTCTTTGCAAACAAATGTATGACTTTGAGGAGCAACACACAGACAATGAGGGTGACTCCCTCTGAAAGACCCCCCGCCTTAAACAGCATGGATGAAACTGGGGAATCTTTTCCAGGAATTCCTAGTTCTTTTTGTGTCTGATTTACCTCATCATGTGGCTCAATTCTTTTCTTTCAGAGAGGAGGACCTGGGGATGAGATCTTTCTGCCAAAAACGCCTTTTCCTGTCATTAATATGTTAACAAATGCTGTCAAATCACTGTCGCAGCTGACGGGGTTTGCTGTTGGCAGAGGCTGCACCCTGCCAGACAAGGTTGTGTCTATTCCACAAAAGCTCTGCCTCTTCTGCCAGGAGATCTTGGCATCGGGGTCACAGAGGCCTGCTGGGGACCTACCTACCCCGTCAACAGCAACAACGTCTCATGTATGAATAATGCCTCACAGAGCATTTCTAAATTCCTTCCTGCAAGAAGGCAGCAGTGATGCCAGGGGAAGGCAAGAATCTGCCAGGTGCCATGAGGCAAGAAGTGGGAGAGGAGGAGGGGAAGGACAGGTATGAAAACCCGGAGCAGAGAGAGGGGATAACCCTTGCTGGTTTCCTGTGGGCGCTGCAGACTCAAAAAAATATTGAAAGGAGATGGAAATGCCAATCAAGGCAAATAAGTGGAGTGAAAAATCCATGCTGATGCTGAAGGGATTAGGGAATCAATATTAGCATATGACCTGCAGAGGAGCAGCTGTTGCAGGTGCTGTGGAAAATCACATGAGTCAAAACATGTGGAATGGGGGAGACTGAGCAGGTCATGGAAAGGGAATGTATCAGTTAGCTAGTGATATAGAATTGCTGCATAACAAGACACCAAAAATTCACACCTTTAAACAACAACTATTTATGCTTATGGCTCAGAGTGTCAACTGCAGGCTGGCCCTCTCCACTGCATGCATCTGGAGTGGCGCTGACCCCTTCTGAGAGAGACGGCCAGCCAGGCACTGCTGTGACAATGGCCAGGATGGAAGAGCAAATACAAACACGTGGGTGCTCCCTCTTGAAGCCCAGCTGGGGACTGGCTGGCCACCGCACATTCTTGGGGCAAAGCAGGTCCCATGGGGTTACCAGAGTCAGGGTATTCTGACTGCCTTTCATAGGAAAAACTGCAAAGTCACATGGCTAGGGGTGTGGATAGTAAGGGGAGGAACTGAACCACCATCTACACCACAGTCTGCAAGGATGGACAGAGGGAGAGAGAGGTGGGCCTAGAATAGAGCAGGGGTGGGGGGGC
>PVIJ01015747.1:0-35218 GCA_004024925.1 Scalopus aquaticus
TATCGAATGGTTTCACTTATAACAGGACTATAGGGAGGTGGGGTGGGAGAGAGACACTCAGCGGTGGGGGAGGGGGGAGGGGAGGATAAGGGCACAAAATGGAAGAGAGGAGAATACAGGGGACCATGGAGATGGATCACGGGTGAATTGGTGGTGGGCTGCCCAAGGGGAATACAAAATGTAAAAGACACAAATAACAGTAAAAAAAAAAAATGGAAAAAAAATAAATAAATAAAATCAAAGTACCAAACAAAAGCCATCTGTATATGGCAGGTAATCAAAATGCTTACTAAATGAATTAAAGAAACTATACATGGAGGCAAATTTTGAGTGTGACTGAAATCCCAAAGAATGTTAACCACTTAACCCCAAATAGTGAAGTATATCGTTATCTTAGATGTAAAATTTTCATACATTTTATCCAATAATATTAAGAATGCAGATCAATCATTTCAGAAGTATTATGTAAAAAGTAAGGTTATACACTGCATAACAGAAGTACATTAAACAATACAGCATTAGGGCCTCCCTGGTGGCCTAGGGGTTAAGTCTCAGTGATACCACAGCGGTGATAGGCCCTCCTGAGGCAAAGCAGCCTGAGTTGGATCCTCCAGTAGGGAGCTGGCCCACATGGGGCAGCAAGACTTCTCCTGATTCACCAGCTGTTCCCTGTAGCAGTGTATTTCAGTGGATCCGCCTGTTCTGCTCCCCACTCTGTCTCTGGTGAATCCTCTCATCCCCTCGCCCCCCGTACCTCTGGCTTACAACCCAGTTCTTCCACGCAAAAAAAAAAAAAAAAAAAAAATTAAAATAAAGGAATAATTCTTTAAAAAGAAATGAGCATTAGTCAATAGAGCATCATAGTGTGATTACATAATAAACCCAGATGGTAGAGTGTATTACATACGTAGGCTAGATGATATAACTTATGGGACCCCTGATATATATATTGGTTATTCAATGACCCAAATGTTAAGTAATACATGACTGTATGTACACCTATTAAAAAGAACTACAGAACTCATGCTAAACTGATGATAATAAGTTTTTATGACTTATTACCCATTTTAGAAAAATTATGCGATATGATAAAAATAAGGACATAAAACATTTTCTTAGATTGCAGACAGAGTTACAGGGGCCAGGCATTTATCCATATCAAATGCTACTATTAATTTCTACAGGCTTTCCCATATGGGCTGTCCCAAAGACTTAGAAAGAAGGAGAGAAGAGAATAAAACCAGCTATTCACATAAGCTTAAAATATGTACAGCAGGTTTATCAAACATTGATAAAAAATGGGAACCAAGGAGAAAAACAAACTTCAAGGATGCTTCTTAAATACAGCCTAGTTAACCATGATCATGTCCTACAAATACTGTATTCCAAATCCAGGAATTCAGTAGCTTTCTATTTTCTTTCAGAGAATGAAAGTATAACAGGCAGAGCTAGGAAATACATACATGTATAATGACCTGTGCATTCACACATCTATATTTGTCTCTCTGCCAATCTATCTGTCTAAAGACCAAGAATACACACTGGTATCTCAGATTCCAATTAAACACCATAATGTTCAAGTCATTTATAACTCTTACCACAGTGATGAACCTAACTTTCACAAGCTTAATACACTGACACACTCACTCAATCCTGTAATTCACATAAAGTGGTTATGGAATTCCGAACTCAAACCACGTGAAAAACAATTCTACCAATGGAATTTATAATCAAAATTCTGTATAGTTAAGTGATTTAGTATTTCATTCTCCGTTTTAATGTGGCCGTCACTCATTAGAAATCCAGTTAGGTAAACCAGTGTCTTTATTTCACTTTTTCCCCTTCCTGATAAATTTTATCTATTTATTTATGTTTCACATTATGAAACATCAATGTGGTTCTAAAAATCAGGCCTATATAAAAAGATACACTACTTGGAAAAGCAACCTTCTCTCCATCCCTATCACTCCACTCCATTTTCATCCTTTCCATGCTGTTTCGACCCAAATCCTGTAAGTAACCAATCTCAATTCCTGGCTTAACCTTTTTATTTATTTTTACACAAATGTGCAAATACATATCCATTTTCTGCCTCCCTCTTCTTCTTACATAAAAGGTAGCATGTTACAGTTATTCTTTTACATTCTGCATTTTTGTTTTTATTAACAATGTCCTGGAAATTACTTTGTATCAGTTCATAGATATCTTTGTAGTCCATTATTTGGATGTACCAATGTTTATAGATATTTAGTTGTGCCCAATAATTTTCTAATGCTATAATGTAAACTACTTTAGCTTCCTCTTCTGTTTCCCCTCAAAAACCACCTGCAACAAAGGAGGAAAAAAAAGGGCTCTCCCTACCAAACTAATGATGCTGAGCAACTGTTTATGTACCTAATAGCCATTTGCATACTTCCCTTGGGAAAAAGTTTATTCAGACCCTTTTTCCCAATTTTTAAAATGTATTATTTAAACTTTTAGTGAGTTGTCAATGTTCTTTAATATATACTCCTTATAAGATATATGCTCTAATATTTCTCATGGGTCCTGTATTTCAATGTTAGGTTCTGAGTTTTCCTATCAACTTAACCCCTAGGTTTAGAAGGCGGTTTCTGAAAGTATTAGTATATAACCATAACTACCATATTAAAACCCGTAAGAATTTGGTATCACTAAAAAAGTTACTTAAAAACCTTCATTTTACAGGAAATACAATGATTTCATTTTGGTTCTATGAGAACTTGAAGTCACAAATTAGTCATATATTGCCAGTGCTAAATAGTAGTGTACAGGGCCTCCCTGGTGGCTCAGCAGTTAAAATCTCAGTGCTATCAAGCTATCGCCAGCCAATGTGGCATGAGTTCAATCCCGGCCAGGGAGCTAACCCACATGACACAGCAGAACTCCCAGACCTCTCTTGTCTCGCTGGCTACTTCCCTCAGCAATGTATTTCAGTAGGTCTGCCTGTTCTGCTCCCTACTCTGTCTCTGGTGAATCCTCTCATCCCCTGCACCTCTAACCTACACCTCAGTTCTTGCATACATGCATAAATAAAAATAAATCTTTTTAAAAATAAATAACAGTAGTGTACAGAAAATCTTTTTATATATAAAATGCTAACAGCAAATTCAGTAAATCACACATTAATGTACAGAAGAAAAATCTCAGAATAAATAAAAATACCTTGCGATAAACTGATAGCAATGCCAGGAGCAGAATAAAGTATATATTCAGACCTGGCCTTACCACAATAGACCTTTTCAAACTTCAGCCCTGAAGAACAAGGAAAACAGATCCTAAAAATAATCTGACAGTAAACAAACACCCACTGCTCCAATCTTCTGACTAAATAAAAGCATCCACTTCTGCAACAAGAAAATTAAACAAATGTTTTTTAAAAAACAAGGGATGGGGAGTTGGTGTCGAGGTAGGGAGAGTGCTGGTGACTGATGACTACATGTACAAACAGGTATTCTCTGTGAATTTCTTTTTTTGTTTTTTCAGTTTGTTAATTTCTTGAAATTTTAGCAATCAAATCGGAATATGAAAAAGTAGTTTTCTCTCTCTTTATCTGCAGTTTTTCCAGTCTATGCCTTCTTATATTTCTATAAATTAATATCACCCTTCTAATCCAAGTAAACACCAACATCATAACATAACATGACACATATTTGGCTCTCTCACTAGTCCAGCACTTTGATGCTAAACCAGTATGTCCAGGATTATTCACTAACTAAATATTTTAAGAATGTTACCAAGGAAAACTAAATCCTTTTGCAGTGAGGTCTGGGATGGGATTGGGGTGGGATTTATATTAACTAACTCAGTGAATTTTCTCACTGTCTCTTATAAAGATTCTCAGGAGTGATGGGAAGTTCAAAGCAAAGCTAAAGGAGTTTGGGCCTCTAGGGAGTCAGGGCAGCCTGCACACATCCCCCAGACCCTAAAGCCAATGGTCTCCTTCGCTAGATCTCCACTATCAACTGTAAAATGAAGCTCTAAAGTGCAGAGACTCTCCACCACAATTTTCAGGACGTCTCGTAGCTTATGTGCCTAGGAAAGTCCCAATTTCTTGGCAGAATAAATCTGAGATTCCAAAGGTCTGAATTTTGACCAGAGTCAGCTCACATCATTTTGGCAAAGCATTCACTTATTGTTAGACCATTTTACAACAAACAGGTTAATACTGTTACATTTTCTACATAAGGAAGTAGACACAGACCCTGACAAATTACTTGCCCTCTTATCGAGAAAAGGCCATGTGACTATTTTAGTCATTAAAATAATTTCCCAGATCCTCCTATGTTTTACAAAAGTAGATTACATATTTTTATAGTTAAAAATAACAACATATTTTTCATGAGCACAACTTGTAGATAGGGCATCATATAAAGACATTCACTTTGACATACTCTTAGAATCAGGTTCGTGGAACCATAATAATGCTGTAGTTTAGAAAACAGATTTTTCTTGTGAAGAAGGGAGAGCAATTATTATTCAGTATGTCACTAAAGTGAACTTACATTTCATTATATTATTAATTTTATTTATTTATTGCTACCTTTTCAAAAAATCTTCTATGGCCTAAATGGATAAAACAATGTTTATTATTCTCAATTTATATTCTCACCAACTGTTAAAAACATCACAACAAAATAAGCTAAAATCTGGTTACTGAATATCAAATACATAATTCCTTAAGGATTCTTAATTCCTGTAATTTCCTTCTCAAGTATACTGTGAGCAGTCTCTTGAAAATTCAATGTGTATAAAAATTCGGATTAGAACGTCTACTTCCCCCCTTTTTTTTAGATATTTATTTATTTATGCATACAAGAGCTGGGGTGTAGGCCAGAGGTGGGGGGGGGAGAGGATTCACCAGAGACAGAGTGGGGAGCACAACAGCCAGATTGACTAAGCCACACTGCTGAAGGGCGCAGCGGGCAATACAGGAGAGGTCTGCTGCGCCATGTGGGAAGCTCCCTGGCCAGGGATCAAACTCATGCTGCAGTGGCTGCGGATAGTTTCATAGTGCTGAGAGGTCTTTATGCCCCCCTTGCGCCACCAGGGAGGCCCTCTACTTTTCATTTTAAAAGGATTCTTCCACTTACAAAAAACAAAACAGGATTTCCTTAATTAGGTTAGCAGATCAAAAGTTTCCATACAGACGAAAAGACAGATTAACATACAACTATAAACAAGTCAGTGGTTTACCTTGGTGATTTTTCAGACTTGAAAATAAACATTACAAAGACCAATCACTGTTCTATTCATTCAGCCACACAGCTAAATATGCTCAATAGAAAGATGAGTCCTAAGAACAACCCAGCTGATATCTATCCTCTCAAGACCCGGGAACCTGGTGACTGCTTACATTGACCTGGGTCTCCTCAATACTTTTTAAAACAAAACTAAGCACTATACTATATATTGTCATATGGTGTGGATTATTTTGTTCTGAAAATCTTGTACCTCAAGAGATCAAGGACTAGGGAAAGATGAATTTATTTTTGCCATATAACTTATGGCATTTCAATTCTGACATTATCAGAGCTTTTTATTCATCCTTCAGGAAGTTCAAGAATTTCATTTTACTATTTCTTTTACTAACTATGAAACTTATAACTCGCATTTATGTTACATCCATGAAATTTCTTTTCCCTTTTAACTTTTTTTTTAATTGAGGTAACACTGGTTTACAACACAACTTTATATATATAGACACAGATATATATACCGATACAGATATAGATATAAATGATCTAGGGAAACAGGTTCACACCTTTTCAGGTGTATATTACCACACCACAACTGCCACCACCAAAGCACCCTAATTCTCCACCATAGACCACTAGGTGCCCTCCCATTTGTGCTGTTCCCCACCCCAGTAACCTCTATTCTACAGTCATATTGCTAGGGTTTGTTTTGGTTTAGTTTGTCTACCATACAAGAAATTAAAAGGGGAGGAAAGGGACTAGCAAAAATATATTACTTATTTTAACAGGGCAAATCCTCTTAGTTAAAAAATAACCTCAAAACTCTGTTTCTGATGTTAAAAGCAAAATTATAAAACTTCTAGGAAATCAAGGGAATTTTGGTTTAGTTGTGAATTTTTACATAAAATCAAAAGTATGATCCACAAAGAGGAGGGAAGAGGGAGTGTGAGTTGAACTGTATTAAAATTCAAAACTGGGCCTCCCTGGTGGCACAAGGGGTCAAGTCTCAGCACTATGAAGCTATCCACAGCCACTGCAGCACGAGTTCTATCCAGGGCCAGGGAACTAACCCACATGGTGCAGCAGACTTCTATTTTACCTGCTGCTCCCCTCAGCAGTGTATTTCAGGCAATCCACCTGTTCTGCTCTCCACTCCGTCTCTGGTGAATCAATCTCAATCTCTCAATCTCTCAATCTCTCTCTCTCTCTCTCTCTCTCTCCCCCCCACCCTCTCTCTCTCTCACACACACACACACACACACACACACACACCCCACCTCTGGTCTACACCCCAGCTCTTTTATGCGTAAATAAATAAATCTTTTAAAAAAAGTTCAAAACTGCTGTGAAATACACATACATACGTGTGTGTGTGTGTGTGTATATATATTTGTATGTATGTATTTGCTTAGGAAAAATGCACTTTTAACCACTGACTGCCCAGGGAATAAAAATTGGGTGGCTGGGGAGAGGTTAACCTTCTCTAGGTTCAGTGTTCAAGGTTTTCTTTAGTTTGATTCAAAGAGTATCAATTACATATCAACTAGATAGACAGGTACTGTGCTAGATATATTAGTGATGGTTACAGGGTAAAAAAATAAATGTTTTCCTACTCTCAGATAAGAGTAAATAAATATGGGAATCTCAAAGAAATGGGCTGAAAGCCAAGACAAAGGTATAGCATATAGTGGCATTCTTATTTAAATCTAGAGAACTTCAGGGAAGAATATATAAAAACTGAAAATGGGGAGGGGGGACCAGGAAGGTTTCTCAGTGTGGAATGGATGCTATTCTAAAGTGCTATATTAATTAACACATGATGTGATGTTATTATCCCATATTACAGACAAGGAAAAAGAGGCACAGAGAGAACAGATAAGTTTCCCAAGATCACACAGCCAATAACTATGGATTCACTCCAGGTCCAAGACAGTAGTAGAATGATTGAGCCTTGGGATTCACTGAGTGCTTTGGAAAGGACAGGATTATTTCACTCCTATCCTTCATTCCTCTCACCTTAATTTTTATCTATCCTTCACTCTTCCAGTTCTCTCTAGATTTTCTCCTGCTCATCTTCTTTCTGTGACTCAACTGTTTTCATAGTTTGTCTCTTTCTCTGTTTCCACACCTACCTTCCACAAGCTGATCTCCAATGTGACAACTTTAAAACTAGCCAAAAGTATAGAAAAAGATCAGAAACAATTTAAACATCCATTCATACACAAATAGAATAAAACTATGTTATATTTACACAACAAAATATTAAACAGCTATGAAAAAGAATAACAGTTTTACATCTACAGACACATAAAGTCAAATACACTGTTAGGGCCTACCTGGTGGCACAAGTGGTTAAATCTCAGCACTATGAAGTTATTGGCAGTCACTGCAGCATGAGTTCAATCCCCAGCCAGGGAGCTTCCCACATGGCACAGCAGACCTCTCCTGTCTTGCCTGCTGCTCTCCTCAGCAGTGTATTTCAGTTAATCTGCCTGTTCTGCTCCCCACTCTGTCTCTGGTGAATCCTCTTCCCCTCCCTGTAACTTCTGGCCTACACCCCAGCTCTTGTATGCATAAATAAATAAATCTTTTTAAAAAGATGCTGGTTTAAAAAAAATTGTTAAATGATAAGATAGAGAACAATAAAGTCTACTATGTTACCATTCATGAAGGTGAGGGTATCTATATATAGTCATAAATGCAAAGATTATCTAAGAAGGAACACACACACAAAAAAAAAAACTAGAATGATATGAATAGCTGGGAGAAAGCGATGAAGTTTACATTTCACCTCATCCTTTTCAAATTTTTATATTATAGGCATGTACCAACTACTAAAAATAAATACATATTTAAAGAAGAGTTATAAAGCAGAAGATGATAATCTCCTTGAAGACTGTTATTTACTCACTATTTACAATGGGTCTGCCATTACTATGAGTCACCAAACAATAACCAGGGACACTTGAGTGCTTATTCACCTCACCTGAGTGAACAGATGACATACTAGTATAGTAACAATCCATGACTAATACAAGAGAAACTCTCTTTTTAAATAATCTTCTGAACAAGATTTAAATCACAGAGAGCCTATTTCCTTAATTTCAGTATAACTTACTAGTATAGTTATCAAAATATATTGATGGAGAAGACATTGCTACAGAGAACACAAACAAGTCAATGCAGGAAGATGAATGAAGACTCTAGTTCTAGCAAGCTGAATCTTACAGATGTTTATTGAAACCAATTCAAATAGTGATGCCGAGGGAACTTACAACTCATTATTTACAAATAAAGTGTTGAGCTAAATGTACAGGAAATAAAAAGTAAAAGGCATACTATCTAGCATGTTAAAACACACACAAAAAAATACTACTATATAACTGAGCGATGTCAAAACTGGAACCCATATTTAGTGATTCCGTTTGACCACAGGATAAAATCATGGATTCCGGATTTTTGTGGTTTTCGATTATCCATTGCCTTTACCTTGCACACTACCATCCAGCCGTCCCCAGTAGTTTGAGAAATTTTTTTCATAAAACTTAAAATGCTCTCAATTATCTAAATTCCAACCCCACTATCTGGCAGTCAAGGGCTAGCATCAAGTTTCAGCTTCTATTGATATTTTTTTTTAAGATTTATTTTATTTATACATACAAGCTGGGGTACAGGCCAGAGGCGTGGGGTGGCGAAAGGGCTCACCAGAGACAGAGCGGGGAGCAGAACAGGCAGATCAGAAGTACACTGCTGAGGGGAGCAGCGGGCGAGGCAGGAGAGGTCTGCAGCACCATGTGGGACTCTCCTTGGCTGGGCGTCGAACTTGCATCGCACGCTGCCGACAGCTCCACTGAGCAGCACTTAACCGCTGCGCCACCAAGAAGGCCCTATTGATATTTTGAAGTTCCATTTTCCACTGATATTTTGAAAAATGGGATGGTTATAAGATCTTCAAAGTCCATTTCAACTATTAATTCTACTTGGCTAAGCAGTTCTATATGGCACAACTTCTTAGTTTATGTTCCAAATCACTCACCCTTCTTCTTCCTACAAGGTCCAGCAAGACCACTGCCTCCCTCTTGGACTCATGTGGTACACATCCCTTATCCCATACATCTCTCTCTCCCTTACTCTCCCCTCTCATGCTCCTTTCAGCTTCCCCAAGATACCATGTTCTTTCCCACAAGTGTTTTCCCATGTGCTACGATACCATACCCCACCTTTCTTAGGGCCTCCCAGACACGTTAGACCCAATGTTCCCTTTGTAAAAAAATAACAAATATTTCTTAATGTCACCTATGCTGTTCTGAAATAAAATTGGCAATAAAAATGAAACACAATTTTAAATAATTACATACATGTTATATAATCCTAACTATATTATAGAACTAAAAGGATTATTTAGTACAAAATATGCAAGCTAATGATAAATTCTCTGATACAATTACATCATAAGAGAGTAGAACAGTAGAATACTATTGCTTTTCATAACCATTCCAACTATATACACAAGTTTAACTGATTTACAAAAAAAAAAACCAAGGTGAAAAAAACCACTAGGAATCAAGAAACCTGAGTTTCAAAACCATTTTTCTAGCAACAAGCTTAAAATCACTTACAAATCTTCTTTAAAACAATTTTTAAGTCATTTCACCTGTCTAGTCTCCAGCCTGGATAAAGAGAGCAGACAAGGCTGGCATACTCCCTGGCTGGTGATCAAGCAGGTGGAACTCCAAGTTCAGCTCAGAGTTGCTTATATTCTGCAGCCAGCCTCTGTTTATATAAGGCTTCCCTGTCACTTCTGATAAAAGGGACCATGAAGTTTTCTTATAAAACCAAACTGCAATTACCATACAACTAAACAATTGGACTCATGGGTATTTATGCCAGAGAAACAAAAAACTGTTCACATGCACACACAAAAATGAATGTTCACACTTGCTTTATTTGTAACAGCCCCAAACTAGAAACTATCCAAATATTTCAAGAAGTAAGCGATTAAACTGTGGTCTGTCTGTATCATGCATGGACTTCTACTTAACAATGAAAAGGGACAAACAACTGATACACGCAATAAAACAATTTCAAAAGGTTATGTGATGTATGATTTCATTTATTTAACAATTTCCAAATGACAAAATGGGGAATAGATTAGTAGCTGCCATGAGCTAGAGACCACAGTGTTGAAGGCTGAAGGTAAAAGGGGTAGGTGTCATTATAAACATACAATACAGGGGTCCTTGTGCAGTCGGAACTATTCAGTATATTGAATGCAGTAGTATAAACAAAAACCTACAAAGGTGATAAAAGTGTATCACACAAACACAAGTAAAACTGAGGAAATATGAATAATGTAAGTGGATCGTATAAATAGCAATAACCTGGTTTTGATACTACAGTTTTACAAAATTTTAGCACTGGGGAAAATAGGATCTTCCTCTATCATTTCTTACAACTACACATGAATTTACAATTATCTCAATTAAAATTTCATTAATAAAAGCCTTAAAATCTAAATCCACTGAAATAGAGTCCCCCTAAAGCTGGAGCTAGGCTACTTCAGTCTTCTGTACTTTCTTTTTTTTAAGATTTATTTATTTATTCATACAAGCTGGGGTGTAGGCCAGAGGTGTGGGGTGGTAAGGGATTCACCAGAGACAGAGTGGGGAGCAGAACAGGCAGATCGGGGAACAGAACAGGCAGACTGACTGAAATACACTGCTGAGGGGAGCAGCAGGCAAGACAAGGAGAGGTCTGATGTGCCATGTGGGAAGTTCCCTGGCTGGGTATTGAATTCGGGCTGCAGTGACTCTGGATAGTTCATAGCACTGCGCTTCACCTGTTGTGCCACCAGGGAGGTCCCAGTCTTCTGTACTTTTCAAACTGTCACTGATAAAGAACTAGTGTGAAAATTTCTCCAAACTACAGCAATCCAATACTTCCCTTAAATATAATAAAAAGAGGGCCGCCCTGGTGGCGCAACAGGTTAAGTCGCAGCACTATGAATCTATCCAGAGCCACTTCAGCATGAGTTCAATACCCAGCCAGGGAGCTTCCCACATGGCGCAGCAGACCTTTCCTGCCTCATCCGCTGCTCCCCTCAGCAGTGTATTTCATTCAATCTGGCTGTTCTGCTCCCCATTCTGTCTCTGGTAAATCCTCTCACCCCCTCCACCTCTAGCCTATACCCCAGCTTATAGTATGCATAAATAAATAAATCTTTAAATATATATATATAATAAAAAGAATTAATAGAAATAAAGATCAAACACAAGTTGTCATTTTCTCATTAACTCTCAATTTCTTTAGGATATTACAATGAACATGGCAATCAGCAAAGGATTCTTTTGAGTAGTGACGCATCAGGACAACTGAGGCCACTCAAATTCTTAACACTAGTTCAAGCTCTTGAAAATTAAACACAGAGATATAATCTAGTTAGAGATACTTGCCATGATCATGAAAAAGATCTTAAAATATTTATTAAGGGGGAAAAAAATCTGGAAAAAAACCATGATAGCCAAAACACAAACACTTCGGTACCAACCACTTCATAAAAGACAATGTATAAGAGTTAAATATCCCACCCTGATAAAACTGAGAAATCATTCTTTTAAATATACGTAAGTGCAAAATACCTGAAATTAAAGTGTCCTGTAAAAACAGTCTGAACTGGGCTGTAGCAGAGTACTATAAATATGAAATGTCTCTTTTCCAATATTCCAATTCATCGTTTAACTTTCTTTTTACTTAATTTAGGTTCCAATGTAGTTATAACAGGCAGTATTCTTTAGTACAAGTAAATGTAATAAAGTGTGTTATAAAAAACATGAAAAGTGAAACAAGAATTCCCAAATTTTACTTAATTTTATCCCATAGTTTCAAATTTCTCTTAAAAATTTTGCCAATAAGTCTAAAAAAACGTTGAACTGCTTGCTTTGAAGTTCACATCTTTTTCCTTTTTATGCCACTGCTTCTAGAGATACAAATATGGAGTGAAATGTTAACAACCAGATGACATACAGAAGGAAAACCTAGGCCAGAGTAACCTCCTGATTAACAGCCCTCATACTTAGTATTAATGAAACTGAAAAAGGAAACAGAATTATTCAGCTACAAACAGGAAGGATTAATACATACTACCACATGGATGACCTTGAAAACACTAGGATAAATTAATAAGCCATAATACATGATTTCATTATACGGAAAGTACAGAATAGGCTAATCCATATAGACACAAAGTAGATTAGTTACTGCTGAAGGCCTGGGACAAGGATAAGACTGGACAATGATACCTAAGGGTATTTTTAAGGTGATGTAACTGTTATAAGATTGATTGTGGTGCTAAAACCACTGAATTGTACATTTTAAATGAATGTACTATATGGCAAATGAATTATATATCAATAGAGCTGATACCCAAAAATGGGGATAGAAAGAAAAACAGCAGCAGACTACAGACAGTTTACACTGAAATGTTTACCAGATGTAAAATAAAATGAAAATAGATAAAATGTTCAAAAGGAAAAAGTATAGAAGTTCTCCACACATACGTAATGGCTAAGATGCAGAAGCAAAACTGAATCAAGTACACTGAGTACTGAACATATGAAGGAAAAAATTACTGTTCTTGGAATATCTTTATCCAGGTCATTTAAAGAGCTATGCAGGTTGTATGTATAGGTTAGGACTATATTATTCATGGTAGAATTTATATCAGTTTCCCTTTTCCTACATAATTCTAAACTCTGCTAAATGCATAAAAGGAGTATGATATTTAAACACTGTGACTCAATTAATTCCAAGTCTTAAAGTGTCACCCCTAAGAAATCACAATTATAAGATTATTCATAAAAGCAAAAGTAAGCTAATTATCTTAAGTCACAGTAAAATAAAATTAAGCTGTAATACATCCATATGATGGAATACTACACTGACATTAAAAAATATGAGTTGGGGCCTCCCTGATGGCGCAGTGGTTGAGCGCTGCGCTGTGGAGCTGTGGAGCTGTCGGCAGCGAGCAATGCGAGTTCGAAGCCCAGCCGGGGAGAATCCCACATGGTGCGGCGGACCTCTCCTGCCTCGCCCGCTGCTCCCCTCAGCAGTGTACTTCTGATCTGCCTGTTCTGCTCCCCACTCTGTCTCTGGTGAACCCTCTCGCCGCCCCACACCTCTGGCCTGTACCCCAGCTTGTATGTATAAATAAATAAATAAATGTATAAATAAATAAATTAAAAAATATATATATATGAGCTGGCCGAAGGAAAAAACACATATCAGATTTCACTTATAGGAGGAATATAGGGGAACCAAATAAGTGATCAGGAAAAAAGTAACAAATACATAACCAAAATTAGCAGGCAACTATAAATCAGAGACATTCTACAGGGAAGGGGAAGAGAGAGGGATCAAAACAGGGAGGGAAGAATATAAGGAAACAAATGGTATGGAAGGAGGGAAAGGAGAAAAAAGATGACAAAAATCTCTCTCTGAGGGGTACAAGGGCTTAAGTCTCAGCACTATGAAGCTATCAGCAGCCACTGCAGCACCAAGTTCGCTGCAGCATGAGTTTGATCCCTAACCAGGGAGGGAGCTTCCCACATGGCTCAGTAGACCTCTCCTGCCTTGCCCACTACTCCCCTCAGTAGATCTGCCTGTTCTGCTCCCCACTCTCTCTGGTGAATCCTCTCACCACCCCACACCTCTGGTCTGTACCCCAGTTCTTGCATGCATGAACAAATCTTTAAAAAATAAAATCAAAAAAAAAAATCTCTCTCTGCCATGCTTGAGAAAATAACTTGGAATTTTAAAATCCAAAGTTAACTGGGTCCTTCCTGGTGGCTCAAGGGGTTAAATCGCAGCACCATGAAGCTTTCTAGAGCCACTGCAGCACCTGGCATCAGTTTAATTCCCCCCCAGGGATCTTCTCTCAAGGCACAGCAGACAGCTCCTGTCTTGCCGCTGCTCCCCTCAGCAGTGTATTTCAGTCAATCTGCCTGTTCTGCTCCCCACTCTGTCTCTAGTGAGTCCTCTCACCAACCCACACCTCTGGCCTCACCCCAGCTTGTATGCATAAATAAATAAATCTTTAAAAAAAAAAGTTAATTGTTAGGTGTTGTAAATTCAGTTTTTGTTAGTTCTAGTCCAGTCTGTTGAACTCTTTTAGAGTTAGATCCTACTATTCAACATAAAGAATTAATCTCAGGGCCTCCCTGGTGGCACGGGGTTAAGTCTCAGCGCTATCAAGCTATCACCAGTCACTGTGATAAGAGTTCGAACCCCAGCCAGAGAGCTAACCCACATGGTGGGGTAGAACTCGCCTGTCTCACCTGCTGCTCCCCTCAGCAGCTTATTTCAGAAGATCTGCCTGTTCGCCTTCCCACTCTGTTTCTGGTGAATCTTCTCCCCACCCCTCACCAGCCCTGCACCTCTGGCCTACACCCCAGTTCTTGTATGCATAAATAAATATTTTTAAAAGAATTAATCTCAGAAATGACTCCCAGTTATGTTTTGTAAGCATTTCTTCAATACTGGTCCTAATCACTAATTTATAAAACTGTCTGAAAATGTGTACAGCATATGTGTGTGTGGTAAAAAGTGGGTAGAAGAACAGAATATATACACATGTGTATATCAGTTTGAAAAAGCAAAAAAATCTCTCTGAAGGACATATGAAAATCTGATAGCTTTGGTTGACTGTAGGCAACAAAGCTGGAGGAATAAACCCTTTGGTACTTTGAAATTTTTAATGTATTCTCTATTTGAAAACAACAAAAAACCTAAATTCAAAAATTATCCTTTAATAAATCTGACCACCTACAGCTTGACATAGATTCCCACGAAGTAGTTGGTTCAAAGTAGGCCTGCAGCACATGAGGCCAGCACCATCAATTCTCCTATCTATCTTCTTCCCAAAGAGAGATCTGAGACTGAAACTCTTTATAAATGGAAACTAAGAGTGGAAATATTTATCATGAAC
Source organism: Scalopus aquaticus (assembly GCA_004024925.1). Lineage (NCBI taxonomy): Eukaryota > Metazoa > Chordata > Mammalia > Eulipotyphla > Talpidae > Scalopus > Scalopus aquaticus. The sequence goes on from PVIJ01015747.1 coordinate 15,199, forward strand.
ACTAACTAAACGCCCAAGAGATCGTTTCCTAGTCTAGCAACTAAGTGGTTCCTAAGTCTCCCCTTAAACTCTGAGATTCTATGAGTTGATTAAATATTTGTTATTTCTCCAATCATGTCTCTCTCTAGGTTTCCCCCGAATCTATGCAAAGCCCTTTCCAATTTGAATAGATTTCTGCTGAAAGAGAAGCAGAGATAAGCCAAAATTTGAATCTCTTACATTATATTGATTAATATACAGGTACACAAACATGTGTACAGACTCACACATATATACATAAATATACACATACAGCACTTTTTTAAAAAATTAAGGAAGCTGGGCCTCCGCAGGGGCGCAACGGGTTAAACACGGCATTATGAAGCTATCCAGAGCCACTGCAGCACAAGTTTGATCCCCGGCCAGGGAGATTCCCACATAGCGCAGCAGACCTCTCCTGTCTCATCCGCTGCTCCCCTCAGCAGTGTACTTCAGTCAATTTGCCTGTTCTGCTCCCCACTGTCTCTGGTGAATCCATTCACCATCCCGTACCTCTGGCCTACACCCCAGCTTGTATGTATAGATAAATAAATCTTTTTTAAAAAATTAAGGAAGCTTTCCTGCTCCCCCTGTTGTTTCTATTCTTTCTAAAAACCCAGTAACTTCCATAATGTTAATTATATATCTAATCCAAATTTCCCCTTCACGTGCCCATTGTCATAGTTAAATATCCCTCACTGCTCTAGTGGACCACTGTAATACCTCTTCCCTATCTCTATCTCTGAAGAGAATCTCTACAAGCTGCCCTCAGATTACAGTGGTGTATTTTATAAGTCTACTCCAAGGATTGTGGGTTACTTATACAAAGGCAATCAAGATCACTCAAGCAATTCTCCAAATAACCTGATGATCAGAGGCAACCAAATTAATATTTTTGACAGCAGCATTTCCCCTAGGGACAACAGCATTAAACCCTCGTGCCCGTGTAAGAGCTCCAAATCATCAGGCAATGTACGGAAGGTTGAATTTAAAGACAAAATAAAATGACAGTCTGAAACATACAAAAGTACAGGTTACACAAAACAAGCCAAGAAAGGGCTATACAGATGATCCTTATCACATATATAACCATATAACACAATCTGAACTGTGTATGTTTTCTAGTATGTGGATTTTTTCCAATAAAGATATTGGAGAACCTTGTGGATATCTGCAGCAATTTTTAAAAACTGCAATCAAGAAATAGAAAAAAATAAGTTAAAATGTTAATATTTCTAATAGTCTATAACGAATGATTGTAATACTATATAGCATAAAAATGTTGTAACCATTCATTAGTGTATAGCTAGGCTACCATGAAGCAATTGTATTAATTACACTAGGCTGCCATTAAGCAATCATATTGCTGCTTCTTCATGTCATCAATGCATGAAATGTTATACCTGTAAATAAATATTAATTTCTTTTTCACATCATCTTTTCATTTTGCTGTACAGTGTTAGTAATAAATGTATCTACAGTATTTTAACCATATAGGACAATATTAATGTAGGTACTGACAATTCATCAAGATAGTTCACCTTTGTGAACAGACAACAGAACAAAGTATTTTTTAAAATATTTATTTGTACTTATTCATGCATACAAGAACTGGGGGGTAGGCCAGAGATGCAGGGGGTGAGAGGATTCACAGAGGTAGAGTGGGGAGCAGAACAGGCAGATTTACTGAAATACACTGCTGAGGGGAGCAGCAGGCAAGGACAAGAAAGGTCTGCCATGAAATGTGGGTTAGCTCTGGGGATCGAACTCATGCCACAGTGGCTGGCTATACTTGATAGCATTAAGATTTTAAGCCCTGCTCCACCAGGGAGGCCCAGAAACTTAATAGCATTAAAAAACACCATACACTAAAAAACAGTACTATAAATGTACAGTTTCTTCTTTATGATTTTATCTTTAAAAAATAAATTATTTATGCATACAAGCTGGGGTGTAGGGCAGAGTGGGGTGGGGTTGGGGTGGGGGGAGGATTCACCAGAGAACAGACAGGTCAACTGAAATACACTGCTGAGGGGAGCAGAGGGCAAGACAGGAGAGATCTGTAGCACCATGTGGGAAAGTCTCTGGCCGGGTATCGAACTCATGCTGCATTGGCTGTGGATAGTTTCACAGTGCTGCAACTTAACCCACTGTGCCATCAGGGAGGCCCTCTTTATGGTTTTCTTAATAATATTTTCTTTTCTCTAGCTTACTCTGCTATAAGAATACAGCACAGGATGCATGTATCATACAAACTATTAGTAATTAAGCTTTGAGGAAGCCAAAAGTTATACACAGATTTTTGCACATGGAGGGATTAGGGAAGTGGGGAGGAGGAAGGAGGGAATCAGTAGCCCTATCCCCTGCACTGTTCAAGGGACAACTATATAGGCAAAGCAGGACAGTTGGCCAAAGCAGAGTATGAATTCTAGTCCTGGCACTCACAGATTTTGCTACCTTAATAATCCATTTTTTAAAATTATAGTTTACTACTATGGAAACTGGAAATAACAACACCTCACTCCATTTTTTGATAACAGGATTAACAGATATACAAATTACAAAGTACATATTTCTAAGTAGATTTTGACTTTGGAAGTATTCCATAAACTTTGACTATCATTATTAATATGCCCAACACAGGGCCATATCGCAAGTAGGTGCCCAACAAATACTACTTCATGTTTAGGATAAATGCCTTGCTCAAAATCATACAATGACAGGTAAGTGGTAAACCTAAGCGCAACTATTTTTGTTTTGTTTTTTGATGCTAAACCTTGAGTTATTTCTACAATGTAAAATTTTCAAGGGAATATAAAACTTCCAGCACCAGGGCTTGGGAAAGCAGGCAATTTTCAATCAAAAACAAATGCATGTGAGACAGCTCTCATCCCAAGACTGCCTGACCTGTGTCTATGCAGGCATTTCACAAACGTTTTCCTTTCCAAAGCAGGAGCAGCCCTCCACTCTCCTTTCTCCTTTAACTATAATAAGCCTGTCCTTTTAAAATATAAAAATATAAAAAATTATGTGACTAGAGACCTTTGTCTTATTTACTTATGCATTATCTGCAATACAGATAGAAGACTAAATACATTTTTAAAATTTTAAACTGAACAGTAATGCCCACTTTGTTTAATTTTGTAATACCTTATAGGTTATCTTTCTAATCCTCAAAATAGCTGAATTTCTCTACTTTTTAACTATATACATTTATTATATTCACCTTTTGTGATGAATATGATATATAAAACTCGGAAGTGCAAAAGGCTGGGCCTCCCTGGTGGCGCAACGGGTTAAGTGCAGCGCTGTGGAGCTGCCTGCGGGAGTTCGATGCCTGGCCAGGAAGAATGCCACATGGCGCTGCAGACCTCTCCTGCCTCGCCCACTGTTCCCCTTGACAGTGTGTTTCGGTGGATCTGCCTGTTCTGCTCCCCACTCCGTCTCTGGTGAACCCTCTCACCGCCCCACACCTCTGGCTTACACGCCAACTTGTATGCAAAAATAAAATAAATCTTAAAAAAAAAAAAAGTGCAAAAGCCTATACAATAAAGTCTCCCTAAGACCCATGTCCCTCAGTAACCCAGTTTCACCCTCTAGAGGCAACCAACATATACCAGTTGGTAATCCTTTCAGAAATATTACATTTATAAGCAAGCAAATACATATATTATATTGCATTCTTTTATAAAAAGTCACAATGATAGAATTCTATGCATACTGTGACCGCACATTTTAACTTTAACTCATTTATATGGTAAAATCATTCTACATCAGTATACAAAAGCTTTATATTTTACAAATGAGTTATTTTGTAGCTACAGAGAATTCAATCATGAATATGCTACTTTTTTAAAATAGTCAATCCCCTAATGATGAACATTTAAGGATTTTGCTAGTCTAAACTTAAGGCAATAAATAACCTTGTCCGTTTAGCATTTTATACATGTGTGATTGTTAACAGTAAGATAATTCCTACAAAAAGAATTATGTGTATTCATAATTTTAACAGACTAGCAAATTATCTTCCTTATTTGACTAATACATACTTTCAGTGACAACGTATAAAAATATCTTCTCCCAATCCTATCCAAAAGTATTAAGATAGGGCTTCCCTGATGGAACAAGGGCTTAAGTCTTAGCACTAAGAAGTTAACAGCAGCCACTGCAGCACAAATTCACGAGTTCCATCCCCGGCCATGGAGCTTCCCAGGAGCTTTCCACATGATGCAGCATCTCTCTCCTGTCTTGCCTGCTGGTCCCCTCAGCAGAACAGTCTATCCGCCTGTTCTGCTCCCCACTCTGCCTCTGGTAAATCCTCTCACACACACCCCACACCTCTGGCCTGCACCCCAGTTCTTCCATGCATACATAAATAAATCTAAAAAAAAACTGTAAAGATGATCTATACAAGCTTACCACAACATGTAACTATACTAGTTCATATAGCAAACACTGTTGTTAACTACATATTATGACAAACCAGTCTTTATAATTGTAAAGTCAAGCCCAAAGGAAAATTTCATATATTCAAAACAAACACACACAACATCAAATAACTAATTATTTAACATATCCATAAAACTGAATGATATCTATATAATACTGTTTAATAGTGAGAAAAAGACAGTTAATGGTTAAATGACTAGAAAAATACTTCCTGTTTCCAAATACAGATACTATAAAATGAACGTGGTGATTATTATACTAAAAAAAAAAATCACATTAAACTTACACAGTTTCTTTTTACCTTTCCTCTGAAAGGATCTAAAAAATAATTACATGAGGGGCCTCCATGATGGCACAAAGGGTTAAGTCTCAGCACTATCAAGCTATCACCATCCACCGCAGCATGAGTTCGATCACTGGCCAGGGAGATTACCATATAGCGCAGCAGACCTCTCCTGTCTCACCTGCTGCTCCCCTCAGCAGTGTATTTCAGTCAGTCTGCCTGTTCTGCTCCCCACTCTGTCTCTGGTGAATCCTCTCACACACACATCCTCCCCACACCTCTAGCCTACACCCCAGTTCTTGTATGCATAAATAAATAAAACTGAATCTTTAAAAAAAATAAGGAGAAGCAACAACAGATCAATAATAATAATTACATGACACAATCAGTTACAGCATAAATTCTAGAATCATACAGAACTGAGTTTGAAAACTCAATCTACCACTTAAAAGTTGTGTGCCACATGGCATGTTAGGTCCCCAAAGCTTCAGGTTCCTCATCTCTTAACTGAAAATATCATTAGTACCTTCATTACAGGTTTGTTTTATGAAGATATGAAATATTAGAGAACATTTGCACAGCCTAACACATAAGCTCCCAATAAATGTTGACTGTTGTTACACTGAATTCCATATAGTAAGCCACTCAGAGTTTTTCTAATATGCTATATTGATAATCTTAACTTTAATCAACAAGAGAACATAAAAGGAAGCAGGTAACAATATACTGAATACACAAAAATAAAGAAATCATTTATTGAAAAATAACTGCCTGGAACTTAGGAGAAATAGTGAATTCTTAAGTGAAAAAAAGGTAAAATAATTGTGTAAGTTAGAAACACACACACACACACACACACACACACACACGACATTCATTGGAGAGGAATGTCTTTCCCAATTCTCAGGAAAAATATCAATGAAGAGTAGATGAAGTTGTACACCAAGAGGAAAGACAACTAATACTTTCCAATGAAAATGTGTAATTTTCCAAAGCCATCAAAAGAAAAAAATATTTTCGATTCATTACAATCCTGTCCAAAACCAACAACTGCAATAAGCAGCTGGTCTGCCCAATGCCTACTATTCCTATGGGTGTTTCCTTAGGTTCACAATGAAAAAACACAAGAGAACTCCAGCTGGTTCTCTCCAGGATAAACACCCCAAAATACCTATAGAATGACTCTTAATTAAGGGAAATGACATCTATATAGCTGAAATATTTAAAACCTAACTTTTGAAAGTGCAGACTTTTCATAGCTAATTATAATTTTTGTTCAGGTAAAATAAAGGCAGCAATTTATAATGATTTATAAAGCCAAAGGAAAGCAATGGTTTAATAGTATCTAAATACATATAATTACTCAGTAACTACATACAAGAAACTTGTGTAGGTAGCAGTTAGAACCTGACTACAAAAACTGAGCATCTCTATCTCAAATAGCAGATGTTCAGTATAATTCTTATGAAAAACTGTCAATAAAAAATAATTTAAAGGAAACTTCAAATCACATTAAACCCGTAATTTATAACAATCTGAAATATTGCTTATTTAAATCACAAAAAACTCAATTATTTAAGTTAGTAAACTGCAAATATTTCAAAGTGGAGTTTGACCTCTTGTTGACAATCACCTCAAATCTCTTTCAGTGGCTCAGCAGGTAAGGTATTCATGGAATTCAGGTCTTTCAAGGTCTAGTAAACCTTGTGGTTTAACCACCCAGTCAACACCAAATTATGTGGTGATTATCTAACTCCTCTGTCCCCTCCCATCTTTTCGCTGGTCACAACTGCCATGACTGCTGAATGTTACGATACAGAAATGAAACTAGTAAATGTTATAAATTATTTATAAGAAATATAAGGGGAAACTACGGTAAGGAATGTGGTTAAGCTGCAGTTTAAATAAATCTTCTGAATTACCCACAGATTTCTTTTAATCCACATAATCCTCCTCCTGAAGGCATGGATAATCAGGATCTCATTTCCCTCAAAGGCAAATAAGCGCTGCCTGGTGGTCTCCAAGCAGCCACAGCACCAGGGGACAGACAACGCCATGCTGCAAACCTCAGGTTTGTATGGGGGGACTGTGTGTTGCAAGTCTGGCTTTTGCAATGCCACAATTACAGAGGACTGTCAAGATTAACATTCCTTATTTCAGTAGTAAATACTCCCAGTTAAGGAAGGACAACAGGTAACAGTGACCTGCTTTAGATATTCAGGGATCTCATTCTTGGTGAAGAGGTGGAGAGGGAGAGAATGACAGAACTTGGAATCAGAAATCAGTAGAAGGATTTATGAATTTTCTGAGAAAATGGTAGAATTTCTAGATAATGAAATGCTTTTAACTGGAAAAAGTTACTAGGATAACAGAAAGTTACAACTGCAGTACATTTTAGCTGCAGGTACAGCACAAATACAATCCCCAGGCAGGGAGCTTCCCACATGGCACAGCAGTCCAGTCCTGTCTTGCCTGCTGCTCCCCTCAGCAGTGTATTTCAGTCAGTCTGCCTGTTCTGCTCCTCACTCTGTCTCTGGTGAATTCTCCCACCCCACCCCGCCCACACCTCTGGCCTACACCCCAGCTCTTGTAAGCACAAATAAATAAATCTTAAAAATAAATAAAATAAAATTATATAAGTTTAATGTCACTCCCTATTTTGAAATGTCTTATTAAAATCGCATTAGTCATAAAAAAAATAAGTCCACTGACTTTGAAAAAGAAAGGTTAAATTAGATAGGCAATCTGTAATATCAGAAGGACTGTTCGCTAACACACTACACACACCCAACCATATATCTAATCCCTTTCATTTTCTCTGTCAAGTAGAAGCCATGACTCAGAATTATTTAACCAGAAGATAACATAAAGGCTACCATGGAAAATTTGGGAGAACAACTTAAAAAGGGTGGGCAAGTGTAGACTATCACCCTAAAGGGTGAAGTTGGGCCAACTGGCTGGAAAATCCAGGAACAAAGACCTTCATTATTAGAAAGTATATAAATCTGGGGCCTCTCTGGAGGTGCAAGGGTTAGTCTCAGCACTATCAAGCTATCACCAGTCACTGCAGCATGAGTTCAATCCCAGGCTAGGGAGATAACCCACATGGAACAGCAGACCTCTTCTGTCTCCCCCCGCTGCTCCCCTCAGCTGTGTATTTCAGTCAATCTGCCTGTTCTGTTCCCCACTCTGTCTCTGGTGAATACTCTCACCCTCCCCACACCTCTGGCCTACACCCAAGCTCTTGTATGCATAAATAAATCTTTTTTAAAAAAGAAGTAAATACATCTCTTCAAGAAAACTGTAGATTCCACTCACAAAGGGTGTTCTAACAGCCACTGGTCTACCAAAGCGCATGGATACTCTCTAGAAAAACAACCTATATAAATCAGGGAGTGGAGAGAGGGCAGAGAGATACCTGAGGAATCCCCAGAGGGATTTTATTGGGGGAGGGAAGTGAGAGATAAGGGAAATTGTCCTACACAAGCCTAAAATCCTATGACATTCTCCCTCCCCCCCACTTCTCTCTTCTACCAAATATTCAGTTAGTATTATTCTTCTACTCTAGTATTTCCTACTCCAACATATATATATTTCTATTTTAACAGTGAAATCACACTTCTGGTTTGTCCAAATCCTTCCTTGTTCACATACCTGCTATAGAGTCTTCAGGGTTACAAGTTCCCATCTCAGGCAGGCAAAAAAAAAAAAAAAAAAAAAAAAACCAGTAAATTATTTGTCTTTTTCTTCAAAAGAACAGAGCTCTCAAATGAACATATCCTTAAAATATTATACAATTTATCCCTGAGACATAAGATGGATGAGTCCAAATCAAATGGTTGAGAGGATACATATATAAATAAACACATATGGAGAAATGAGGGGGGAGATGCTCAGATTTTTTTAAAAATGTGTAAGTAACTGAAATAAAAACACGTGCTCTCTATAAAATTTGGTATGCAAAACTGCCTCCAACTATCACATCCTATAATCAATTCAATTCAATTGATCAAGAACAAAATTCAATGCCTCAAGAACTAAAAGAGGCTAGGAAGGTTATCTGGTGCCTTATTATTTTTCCTTTTTTTAAATATTGATTGATTTATGCACACAAGCTGGAGTGTAGGCCAGAGGTGTGGAATGGTGAGAGGATTCACCAGAGACAGAGTAGGGTGCAGGACAGGCAGATCGAATGAAATACACTGCTGAGAGTAGCAGCAGGTAAGACAGGAGAGGTCTGCTGTGCCATGTGGGAATCTCCCTGGCCGGGGATTGAACTCATGCTGCAGTGGCTCTGGATAGCTTCAGAGTGCTGTGCTTCACCCGATGCGCCACCAGGGTAGGCCCCAGGTGCCTTATTTGTAAATATTAATGATTCACTAACCAATGAACAAAATTTGTATTTGTTTTCCTCATCCACAGCTTAATGTCTAAATCTTAGCCTCTAGCAACTTGATAAAGACTGAAGGATAAGGCTGTCTAGCAGAATAATCAAACCCTCTAATTACTTCCTTATTTACATAAACCTGGTACCAAAAAAGGGTAAAATGTGTTCCAAATGTTACACTTAGAGTCATAAGATTTTGTAACTAATTTCATTCAACATTAGTGAAAAGACCCAGATGCATTTTGATTACCAGAAGTACCCAGGTAAAGACAGACAAGACGCAGCCTCCCTGGTGGCGCAAGGGGTTAAGTCTCAGCACTATGAAGCTATCCAGAGCCACTGCAACACAAGTTCCATACTGGCCAGATAGCTTCCCACATGGCGCTATGCTGCTTACCTGCTGCTTACCTGCATGTCTTACCTGCTGCTCCCCTCAGCAATGTATTACAGTCAATCTGCCTATTCTGCTCCCCACTGTCTCAAGTGAATCCTCTCACCCACCCACCCCCTTCTGCCTATACCCCAGCTCTTGTATTCATAAATAAATAAATCTTTAAAATAAATAATAAATCTTAAAAAAAAGAGAAGGATGACAACAGATGTCTCACTTAAGCAGGATGAGGAAGAGGAAAAGAGTGCTCTTACGAAATGGAGATCGGGCCTCCCTGGTGGCACAACGGGTTGAGCACAGCACTATGAGGCTGTACACAGCTACTGCAGCAAGAGTTCGATACCCAGACAGGAAGCTTCCCACATGGCACAGCAGACCTCTCCTGTCTTACCTGCTGCTCCCTTAACAGCAGTGCATTTCAGTCAATCTGCCTGTTCTGCTCCCCACTCTGTCTCTGGTGAACCCTCTCACCACCCCACACCTCTGGCCTACACCCCAGCTTGTACACATGAATAAATCTTTAAAAAAAAGAATAAAAGGTGGGTATTATTTAAAAAAAAAATGGAGACTGCTAGGGAAGGAACAGGTTGAGGAATGGAAACTATGAGCTCCATTTTGAACATGTTAAATTTAAGATGTCTATAGAAAAATGAAGTGAACCTATTATGTAGCAGGCAGAAAGCAGAAATCTGAAGTTCAGGACTGAAAATATAGACCTGAGTCAACAGCACATTAATAATATTTAAACCACAGGACAGAATGAGTTCACCCAGAGTACAGGTAGGAAAAAAAGAGAGCCAGGCTAAGAAACCCTGAGGCATTAGGATACTTTGAATCAAGAAAAGGAAAAGTCAACAAAAGAGACATGAGGGGCCTCCCCAGTGGCAAAATGGTTGAGTCTTAGCACTATGAAGCTTATCAGCAGCCACTGCAGCACAAGTTCAATCCCTGGCCAGGGAGCTTCCCACATGGCACAGCAGACATCTCCTGCTTCACCCGCTGTTCCCCGCAGCAGTGTACTTCAGCTGATCTGCCTGTTCTGCTCCCCACTCTGTCTCCGGTGAATCCTCTCACCACAGTGCCACACCTCTGGCCTACACCCCAGTTCTTGTATGCATAAATAATAAATCTTTTTGAAAAAGAGAGACAATGAAAGAGAATCAAGAGAAGGAAAAACATAAAAGAGTAGAACCTTCATAAAGAAGGTTCCTGTATATAATTTGACTCCCTAGCACTGACCACCTCCCAACTCATCTGCCACTCATATACTCATAGTCTATAAATGAAATAAAGACTAGATGACATCTCTAAAGCCCCAGCTATTTGCCACCCAGGTCCAGGCCTAAAACCAAGATGGGGGGAGGGGGGGAGACGTGACTTCTGACCTCTAACCTTTTACAGTAGTTAGTTGTGTTTCATGTGCTCACCAGTCTAAAGTTAAATAACAGGGAAGATCATAATTTAGGAAAACTATGATTACATTAGAACCTAGTTTAGTAGTTTACAAGGCTCATTTTTTTTTCCTTCGTATTTTGTTCACATTCCCAAAGCAAGTTGGATCAAAAGCCTTTACACATGAGTCTCTAAGGAAATACATACAAGAGGCGCAAACTGGCAGTAAGTCAAAACCCAATTCAATTCCCCCCTGCTAAAAAAAAAAACAAACAAACAAACAAAAAATCTAAACCTGAAAGATCCTCATCAGAGTTTGAATCAGGAGGTGTAAAACAATGTTTTTGTTTCTTAGTCACTTTTACTTTAGTGAATACAATCCAGTATCAAGGTTCAAAATTTTTACTTTGCTCCATACTGCCTTCTGAAACAAGGTAAAATATTTATCCTGACGACCCTCTCCTATTGACATTATCATGACTTAAACAGTTCTGCTTTTACCATAAAAATCGAACAGTACAAAAATTCTCAAATGATTAATGATCTGCTGAGAATTCTGACTCGTCGGAGACGATTTTATTAGGAATCACATTTCCAAACACCCATTCAGTACTTCAAAATAAGCATTCATCCAATGTAATTATGATGACTTCACCAGACAGTAACACTGCCCACAATGATGTTTACAAAATCACTTGTCACTGCCTTAGGATGTAGCAATGCAGGGGTTAAAAGTCTGTTTCCATATTCTTTGTGTTTATACTCTGTAACAAGTGACAGCATTTCAGTGTCACTTACATATAAAGAGCAAAGCACTTCCAGTTTATGTTTCCCACCTCTTCCATCCTAAACTAATCCTAAATCCGCTCGGTTTTCATTCTGCAGCAATTCCTACTCGGTACCTGAGACAGGTATTCTTAGTCAAGAAAGAGACTACAGGAATTTAGAAAGAAGCTACAGGATTCTATTTTGGCCACTGTAAGATAACAGGTTCCAATATTAAGCAACTCCACTGGAAGTTACTGCAACACCACGGCAGTTCGGAAATAAATGTGCCCCCAAACGTACAACCGCAGCCAGGAATTAGCTAATGAGAAGATGCTGCACCATAACAGCCTCCCATTCACCGAGCGCTGGATGTTTTGCTCTTGCACGTCAGCCTGTCCTATCCTCATCACAACCCTGTGAAGTACTTATTACTCCATTAACGAATCTGGACCCAGATTCGTTACCAGTGTGACCCAGGGCCCCAGGGCTGGTCAGTGGCGGCGCTGGGATTTGAAAACTCAAACCTTACCCCGACAGTGCAGGATTCCCGCCCCTAAAATACACTTCTGCGCCAAAAGGAACCCGAGGGTTGGAAAGCTCTCGGCTGTCCGCGTAGACTACGGGGTGCACCTCACGAGCGGGAGCAAAAGAGCGTCCGGCCGAGTTTCTGCCGCGGAAAGGCCAGGGAGCGCCGCTCACCTCCGAAAGCTCCGTGAGGGCCGCAGTGGAGCGAGGCGCCTCCGCCCGCCAGCGGACGGGTGCCCCCGGCGCCAGCACGAAGGGCGGCGCGGGCACCGGAGTCGCCGGCGCAGCAGACTGCGGCGGGCAAGAGCGCGCCGCCGGCCCGCGCCGGGCCACCTCAGCCGGCCGCCGCGACCGCGCCGCCCCTCCGCAGCGCCGCATCCGGGTCCCGTGGCTCTGCACTCACCTGCCCGGCGTTCTGCTGCCGCCGGCTCCCGGCTCCGGTTGCGCGGTCAGCAGCACAGGCCACCGCGTCGGTCCCACTGCGGCGCCCCCATCCCGCCTCTCTCAGTAACCTCCCGCCTGCTCCGCGCGGCGCTACACCAGCCAGCCGCCCACTGCCATGGCCCGCGCCGCCGCCGCCGCCGCCGCCGCCGCCGCCGCCGCCGCCGCCGCCGCCGCACCGAGCGACAGAGCACGCGCGCGCCGCCGCCGAGCTCGCGCCTGCTCGTGTGCGCGCGCGCGCCTCCCGGGCGGGCTCCCATCATTCCCGGCCCCGCCCCGCTCGCCCTTGGGGCCTATCCCCGCCCCGGCGGCGGCTGCGGCCAGACCTGCTCGCGCGGCTCGGGCTGGGACTGCCTCTGCACTGCCGCCGGGGCATTCCGGCTGCCCGTTGGTCCGCGGCGTGGTTGTGCAGACCTTCTGCTCACCTTTGCGGCTCTTGGAGAATCGCGGGATCGGGAGTCCCCAGCAAACTGTCGTCAGGAGCTACTCACCATCTACCCCGGCCTTCGTAGCCTCCTTACGAGACACCGCTGGGTTCCTAGGTTTCCTTGCTGGCCTTCTCTTTCCAGCCAGCGCCTCTCGCCTGTTCGATTTTGCGACTTTGAACAGAATCCTGAATTCCTGGTGCTACACTTTACCTCCCCCACCACCACGCCTCTATCCCTCCATTTCGGCTACTCGCAGCTGGCCCTTCAATCCCTGCGCTGTTAATGGTCATGCAAAAGTCCAGTCTTCCAAGCCCAAGGTTCTTTTTCTATGTGCCCATTTTTGCCATAACAGGTAACATTGTCGACAAAGCCATAGTTTGCCCAGCCCTTTCAGCGTGCCATATGTCCCGTTATCTTTAACCTCAACCAGGAAATTTCGTGGCTCTCTTTGTTACTGACACACTTGATTTCCCCTTACTTAAAACCAAAATTTTAACTTCGTGTAAAGCTACTATATGTAAGATTATTGTAACTTATTGCTACTACAATACCTCAGGCAAGTAGTTGAGTAGTCTGGGATAAAAGCTAAAAGTAGAACCTAGTATAAAGCAAGCAAGTGGCAAGCAAGTCAGTGATAAAAGTACTTTATTTGGTAAATGATCCTGGTTTACTTAACTCTGTAATAAAGCAAAGGTACGTAAACCATACCATATTCAAAATAGGTTTCAAGAGAATTAAGTATAAAAATATATAAAAGTCGGGAGGAAATCTTTAGGAAATATGACTCCAGTGAGGGGAAACTTTAAGCAAGGCAGGAAACTCAAAATCATTAAAGAAAAATAAAATCATTTGTCTACATAAATATTTTGAAAGTTTTGCGTGACATCACAATGACAAGTTTAAAAAAAACAATAGACGGAATAGAACTTCACAAAACATATGGCAAACACATTGTAGCTCTAACATAAAAGAGTTTCTATAAATGGATTTTTAAAGTCAAGAAATTCAATGTTTTACAAATATAGGTGAAGTATACAAGCAGGCAATTAATGGAAGAGAAAAATCAAAGTTAAAGAGATGCTTATTCCACTAGCTTTTTGAAAAGCAATTGATAATCCGTCTGTCACTCATTAGTTTGGCAAACATTAACAAGGAAAATCTATAACATATAAGAAAACTAATCCTAGAACATCTCTGATGGGAAACAAGTTCTGGTACATCTCTGATTGGAGTGTAAAGTGCCACAAACTTCCTAGGAGTAACCTGGAAATCAATTAAAATTTAAAATAAACATACGCCCCCAAAAATAAGATAAAATAAACATGGCTACTTATTGACTAAAAATATGCATTAAGTCTGCCCTACAGAAAAACTAATACCAGGTATAAGAATATATACAAGTATACCGGTTATTCAAAAGATATTTCCACCTGAACCTGTGAACCTAGCCTTATTGGAGGGGGGGAAAGAAAGGGAGGAGGAAGATCTTTACAGATAAAATTAAGTTAAGGATCTTGAAATGATGTCATGCTAAATTTAGGATGGGCATTAAATCCAATGATGGGCATCCTTATGAGAGAAATGGACAGGGAGATCAGAAATACAAAGAAAGACACAAAAGAAGGTGATGTAAAGAGGCAGAGATGAGAGTGATGCGTTTACAAGCGAAAGAATGCCAAAGATTGTTGGCAGCGACCAGAAGCTAAGAGAGGAACAAGGAACAGATTCTCCCTCAGAGCTTCCAGAAGGAACCAACCCTGCTGACAACTTAATTTCAGACTTCTGGACTCCAGAACTGTGAGAGAATAAATTGTCATTTTAAGTTCCCCAGTTTGTGGTAATTTGTTAAAGGATCCATTGGAAACCAATACAAATGTGTGTTGTTTTGTGTATGTATATATATATTCATTTTTAAAGGGCAGGTTTATTTTTTTTAATTTATTTATTTATGCATACAAGAGCTGGGGTGCAGGCCAGAGATATGGAGGGGAGGGGGAGAGAGGACTCACCAGAGACAGTGGGGAGCACAACAGGCAGATTGACTGAAATACACTGCTGAGGGAAGCAGCAGAGGGGTGAGACAGGAGAGGTTTGCTGTGCCATGTGGGAAACTCCTGGGCCTGGGATTGAACTCCTGCTGCAGTGGCTGCAAATATCTTCATAGGCTGAAACTTAACCCCTTGCGCCACCAGGGAGGCCCTAAATGGGCCCTAAAAGGGCAGGTTTATTAGAAAAAGGAAAAAAGAGAGGCATCTATATAGTCATGGGTGGGTAAAAGAGCCACTGGTCCTGTTTTACAAGGGGAAAAAAGGTTTGTGAAAAAAAAAAACACCTATATAGTCACAGAGGAGCTAGAAGAGCTGTGCCTGAAAGGGACAGGTTTGTTAAAAGAGACACCTGCATAGACACAGTCAAGCAGTCTTGAGAAGAGAGCTGTCTATTGTAGTATTGTTCCTAATGCAGAAATAAAACTGGGAACAACTTCATGGGTAATGAAATTCATGAACCAATTGTGCTACCTCCATACTGTGGAATATTATGCAAGGATGAAAATAAGGCTTATTTATATTGACCCAAAAGGACTGCCATGATATATTGCTAAAGAGAAAAATGGAAATTGCAGTGATATGATCATTAAGCTTATTACTGACCATTGTCATATATATTCATGTAAGCATAGAGAAAGGAGTGAAAGAATTTACACTAGGCTGATCCTCTGCTGAAAGAGGGGGATTTGATTGAAAGGAAGTTCTCTTTTTCTTTACACATTTTTTTGTTTGTTTTTAAAGATTTATTTATTTATGCATACAAAAACTGGGGTGTAGGCCAGAGGTGTGTAGTGGTGAGAGGATTCACCAGAGACAAAATGGGGAGCAGAACAGGCAGATTGACTGAAATACACTGCTAAGGGGAGCAGGGGGCAGGACAGGAGAGGTCTGCCGTGTCATGTGGGTCAGCTCCCGGGCTGGGGATTGAACTCCTGCTGCGTTGTCTTCATAGTGCTGAGACTTAACCCCTTGCCCCACCAGGGAGGCCCTTTTTAGAATTTGAGTGCTTTCTTTTCATTGTTTGAAGCAATAAATTCACATTGTTTGAAATCTAAAATTAACAGTCCAATATGTAGTGAAATTTTTTCCCTCATCTATGGAACTGCATACAACCAATGTTGGCAGCTGCTTAAGCATCTTTCGAGAGATAGTAAATGTATTTAAAAGTAAATACAGATATATTTCCCCATTGGTGTAAATAATAAAAAATGATTCAGTTTTTTTCATATGCTGTATCTCAAGCTTTATATCAGTACAGGTAGTTTCTGTATTCTTTTAAAACATTTATTACTGTGGGCCTCCTGGTGGCACAACGGGTTAAGTCTCAGCACTATGAAGCTATCCAGAGCCACTGAAGCAGTAGTTCGATCCTCGGCCAGGGAGCTTCCCACATGGCACAGTAGACCTCTTCCGCCTCTGCCGCTGCTCCCCTCAGCAGTGTATTTCAGTCAATCTGCCTGTTCTGCTCCCCACTCTGTCTCTGGTGAATCCTCTCACCACCCCACACCTCTGGCCTACATCCAAGTTCTTGTATGCATAAATAAATAAATCTTCAAAAAATAACATTTATTAGTGTATAGAATTTATACAAAACACTGGACATACCAACAATTTTCACAAACTGAACACACTGTAATCAACTCCTAAATCAATAAAGAAATTATGACCAACATCTCAGAAGCACTTGTAACTCCTTCCTGTCATTACCCTGCCCCCATGGTAACTACTATTCCAGTTTCTAATACCAGAGTTTCTTTTTTCTTGTTTCTGAACATCAATTAAGTAGATTCAGACACTGTGTGCTCTTTTTGTGTTTGGCTGCTCTACATTTCCCTCTACATTGTTCTAATATTCATACCAAAAAAGTTTAACAGAGCCTCCCCCTGGCGCAAGGATTAAAGTCTCAAAGTTATCAAGCTATTGCCAGCCAGTGCAGCATAAGTTCAATCCCCCACCAGGGAGCTGATCCACATGGCACAGCAGACCTCTCCTGTCTCACCCACTGCTCCCCTCAGCAGTGTATTTCAGTCAACCTGCCTGCTCTGCTTTCCACTCTGTCTCTGGTGAATCCTCTCACACATCCCCTGCCCCTCACCTCTGGACCACACCCCAGTTCTTGTATCCATAATTAAATAAAAATAAACCTTTTTTTTCTTTTTTTTTAAAGATTTTATTTATTTATGCATACAAGCTGGAGCACAGGCCAGAGGTGTGGGGCGAGGAGAGGGTTCACCAGAGACAGAGTGGGGAACAGCACAGGCAGATCGACGGAAACACACTGCTGAGGGGAGCAGTGGGCGAGGCAAGAGTGGTCTGCCGCACCATGTGGGATTCTCCCTGGCCGGGTGTCAAACTCACATCGCCACTGCTGACAGCTCCACAGCATAGCCCCCAAGCACTGTGCCACCAGGAGGCCCCAAAATTAAATCTTTTAAAAAAATGTTTAACAGTATTTTGTTCATTCTCATTGCTGTATAGTATTTCATTGTATCCACAATCTACTTTCTGGCTGTATCACGTTCCATTGTGAGGATCTACTATAATTTATTTATCTGATCCCTTACTGATAGATATTTAGACTATTTCCAGTCTATTGATATATAAATCGCCGAAATGAACAACCTTGAATTTTGTGCATATGCACATGTAACTTTAGCATAATTCCTAGAAGCATAATTACTAAGTCAATAGGTAGAGGTAGCTATAATTTTAAAGGATGTTGCCAAATTACTATCTACACAGGATGTGCCCTTATACTCCACCCCCACCCCCGGCAGACTATTTGAGAATATATTTTCTTAAAATTTTAAAGTTTAGAGCTTAGACTCATCTTACACAAAGAGAAACCTAAGCTCTTAAAAGTGAGAAGACTCTCACAAAGTCATAGAGCAAGTTCTCTGTTATCCACAAATTCTGAAGGAATAGGGCTGGATATTGGTCTCACATATCAGAGAGAACCAACAAACCCCCCCACATCCTGTTCTGCCCACAACTATTGGCATGCTGCCTCTCTCCTCCTCTTTCACAACTGCCTTCAAAAACTAGCACCAAAAGGCTCAACTATATCCAGGGCCACCAACCATGGGAGGAAGGAGACAGAAAGGGAGAGGCAGGTAGAGGGCAGTAGGAAGGTGGAAGGCTGAGCAGTAACTGCCTGAAAAAGACAAACTGCAAAAGAAAACCAAGGAGCCAATAAGGGGCATTGATATTGGGGAAGACTGAGCAGCAAAAAAGCTTGAACTTCTGTCCTTTTTGCCAGCAAGAAAAAAACAGTATCACCAGTGCCTGATTATCAGTAATATCACATATAAATATAGGATGTTGCCTTTGCAAAGGGTATCTAGGGTAAATTATCCAGCCTCTTCAAATTTGTCTCTTACCTACTGCCTCCCCAGGACCAAGATTTGTACCTAACATATAGTAGATTTTGAAATACTTTTGAGTGAACAAACTAGCTGAAGAAACTGAGGCCCAGTGAGTTTAGAGAGTTTGCCCAAGGTCACAGAGCAACGGAAACCCATATCTTCCAGATGTCTAGCCTGCCAGTCACTCTTATGACCCACCAAAATGACTTCACTGCACTTTTGGTTCCCAGGCACACCGCTTATGCCAGTATTCTCAATTGAATGGGACCTTCCCTAGGAATACTGAGGAACCATTCCTGGTCAGCTCAGATTGAATATCATTGCAGGTTATCAAAGTATATTTTTCTCAGTGCCAAAGAGAAGGTTTATCCCACTGGTTTCCTATTTCCTTTCTTATTTCCAAAGGAAGTATCTACTTTGGGGCTGAAGTCCTGTTGGGGGGGAAAAAGGACATCTGCAGCAAACTCCACAGGAAGGTTTATGGACCCCCACCTCAAGCCAAAGAGATCCAAGACCCCTAGGGCTACGAATCCCAGAATTCCATCATCATCCAGAAGAGAGGATTACCGGAAACTGAGGGGTGCAGTTAAGCAGACATGTTGGCTATATAATGAGGGCTTTTGACCTTGGGGGTCTCTTGCTTCTCGCCGGGCTACAGCATGCCGTTGGGGTTTCCAGCTCTTCGGATCTGGTAGGACGTATTTGGAGATTTATCTCTCTCCCTCACTTTCTCTTTTGTCCCCGAGTTATTCATTTTTTTATTTCCCTTCCTTTTGTAAATAAACCCTTTTATTAACCTTTTTGTGAGTGTCTGCAATTGTTCTTATTATAAGTCCTTTTTAAGCGCAAGGATGAGAACCCACAGTCAGGCACCCCATTGTATATCAGGGTTGCCCTGTAACAGTCCCAGGGTAATTCAGGCTCAGTTTTTTTTTATATATAATATATATTTTTATTGTTATTTATGTCTTTTACATTTTGCATTCCCCTTGGGTAGCCCACCACCAATTCACCCGTGATCCATCTCCATGGTCCCTTGTGTTCTTTTCTATTCCATTTTGTGTCCTTTCCCTTCCCTCCCTCCGGCTCCCTCCTCCCCCCTCCCCCCCCCACTGATTGTCTCTCTCCCACCCGGCCTCCCTATAGTCCTGTTATAAGTGAAACCATTCGATATTTTTCTCTTTCTTTCTGGATTATTTCACTGAGTATGATCCCCTCTAATTCCATCCATGTTGCTGCAAATTGCATGTGTTTATCTTCTTTCCATGCTGAATAGTATTCCATTGTGTATATGTACCACATCTTCTTGATCCAATCATCCATTTTTGGACATCTGGGTTGCTTCCATACCTTTGCTATTGTGAACAGTGCTGCAATGAACATACGGGTGCATGTATCCTTTCGGATTAGTGTTTTTGTATCCTTTGGGTAAATTCCCAAAAGTGGGATTGCTGGGTCATATGGAAGCTCCATGTTTAGCAGTCTGAGGAATCGCCATACAGCCTTCCATAGTGGTTGGACCAGA
>PVIJ01015748.1:0-35214 GCA_004024925.1 Scalopus aquaticus
AAAAAAAAACAAAAATTAGAGTCTTAGAATTCAGCAGTGTCTGGAGATTGCTGTAAATTTGTAAATATTCATGTCCATTTATATTAAAAATTTAGGATTTAATTGTTTAGAAAAAATTGCTTGATTCACTGTTTAGCCATTTGCATTTATATTTAAGGACATTATAAAGTCATTAACCTTTTTGTAGTTTAAAAGGGAATTTGTTTTCTTTTTAAGTTTTTGCTTTAAATCTTTCCATACAACAAAGATATTTATGTTGAGTCCTGATATCTCAATTTTGTTATTTTAATTGAAAAGTGGAATTTAAGAATACAAATAATCTTATTCAATTGTTTAATTCAGCAGATATTTGAGTACCTAATATTCCCCAGTCACCATGCTGCCTGATAGTAAAAATCAGTAACTGAAACATTTCTCATGTCAAAAAGGTTCGTGAATGCAAACTGCACAAATAAATGCAGAAAAGTGTTAACCATGTTAGTGAATAGTTTGAAAATTGATATTCTGATTAATAGAGAATTATAAATTTTTAAACAAGATTGCCCATTTCAAAGTATAAGATCCATCCAAATTTGATTTAATAATAGATCAACAAAACATTGTTTAGCTTTATACGTATATTTTTTATACTGTGATTAGATGAAAAGATGAAAATTTAGTTACCCTTGAGTTACTTTAACCTCTTCAACCTATTCCTTAGTTTCAATCATAGATTGATTCTGAGACTTTGTTCCTTTTAGCTTAGATCTTTATTAAATGTGTAAGTCTCATGCCACCCCATATGAACTGTTATAACCTCTGATGAGATTGAGGTAGATTTTTGGCTATTCTGAAAGTATAGTGCAGTTTCATTTATGAATATTGGAGTCATTCTAGAAAGACATACTTACATATCTGTCAGTAGTCAACTCAATTTGGGGTTGAACCTTGTAAAACTGCCCTTTGTGGTAGGTTAAAAAGTCAAATGTGGCCAATTTCAGATGAATAAACAAATATACTATTAATAAGTCCCATTTCCATCATTTAGGTGATATTTATAGCTTATTTCTCTAATCTGCTATTGTATTATAACTTTTATGCTTTCTCCTGGGCTATTTGCTTTCACAGAATATTTCCAGCCTTTTATTTTACTCCTCTTTGATAGTAAACCTGCCTTTGAAAATACAAGACCTTTCACCTTAACAAAAAAAAAAAAGGGATCTGTGGAGACAAGCAGATTCAAATCTGGACTCACCCTTGCACATGTTATATGATCTTCACAATTTCATAACCTTTTTGAGCCTGCAAAAAGGCTTTAATTACATATGCCTCCTTGGATGGTTATTAAAATTAAATTACTCAAAGTATGCAAAACTAGCATACTTTCTGGTCTACAGTAAGCATTTAGTAAATGCTATGTCCCTTCACCTTTTTACTTAAGTGAATGCATTCCTTTGCAACAGGAACTACTTTCAGCTACAACTCTCGCCAAGATCACCACAAAGAACTCTCTATAAATGTTTTTTCTCCCTCTCTTTTATCTATAGGTTCAAGAGTATAGAGAGGCTCTTGAAGCAGTCCTCATTAAGGGGAAAAATGGAGTCCTACTTCTGCCAGAGCTGTACAGTGTTCCTCCTGACAAGGTGAGCCTTGGACAGTGCCATAATAGGAACTAGGAGAAGAGGAGTCAAATAATTTTTAATATTTGTATTTTAATGTTCTAAAAGTTTACATGTAATAGAAATGTTATTTTATTCCTTTGAAAATAAAATTTTAAGCAGTCTCAATTCCACTTTTGCACAGTGAGACAAGGGTAAGAGCAAACTATTGCTCCTCTTCTCCATTGTAAAAGTACAATACATTAACTGTAGGAGAGATGCAGCTTTCCATTCTAGTGGGAATGGGTGGAATAAGCTCCCAACATCATTTCTGAGCATCACCTGAGAGCTTGTTAGGAATGCAGATTTTGGATCTTTCCCTTACTTACTAGATTAAATCTGCCTTTGGACAGGATCTTTAAGTGACTTGTATGTTTGTATAGATGGAGGAACACTGTCCTAGACTAAGTCATAGTGCTTGACTTTTTAGTCCATGGGTCGTATGACTTTTATTTATTTATTTTTATTTATTTATGCACATAAGAGCTGGGGTGTAGGCCAGAGGTGCGGGGAGTGAGAGGATTCACCAGAGACAGAGTGGGAACAGAACAGGCAGATTGACTGAAATACACTGCCGAGCAGCGAGTGAGACAGGAGAGGTCTGCTGCGCCATGTGGGAAGCTCTCTGGCCAGGGATCGAACTTGTGCTGCAGTGGCTACCAGTAGCTTCATAGGCTAAGACTTAACCCCTTGTGCCACCAGGGAGCCCCTGTATGACTTTTATAGGGCATGAATTACAGTTCAGACTTAGCCTTCTTGTTGTCTAGTATTTTAAACTTTCTATTATCCCTTGTATGGCTTCTTTTCTTTTAGGTTGATGAAGAATATCAAAATCCTCACACTGTGGACCGAGTCCCCATGGGCAAGTTACCGCATATGTGGGGTCAGTCTCTGTATATCTTAGGAAGTTTGATGGCAGAGGTAAGGGGAAACTACAAAGCTCTTCTGTTCTTCCTCTGCCTTAGTTACTGTAATAATCAGATTTATGAGTAGCTTTTTCAACCTCAAGGATATGTCTTTTGCTTATAGATTTTCTCCAGTTCCTTATTATGGGAGCA
Organism: Scalopus aquaticus; assembly: GCA_004024925.1. Lineage (NCBI taxonomy): Eukaryota > Metazoa > Chordata > Mammalia > Eulipotyphla > Talpidae > Scalopus > Scalopus aquaticus. The sequence continues at coordinate 2,696 of PVIJ01015748.1, forward strand.
TGACCAATCCATGATGGGAGTTTTTCATCCTGGCAACCATGGTCTTCATGCTGTCTAAGATTCTCTACCTTGGCACTGTACTTGGAGCTCTTCTAGAATCAATTTCTAGAACTTTCACTTTGAAAACGCCCTCTAGTGCCCTGTGTGGGGACTGCAATTGTGATGGTAGTGACTAATAATGGATTTAAGTGCCAACTTTTCCAAGCAACATAATGTTTCATCCTTTTTTTCCCTCCTTTTATTCACTTTCTATTAAATTATTCAGTCATTTTCATGTCTATTTACATTTGAGGTTACATTTTCACTCCTCCATGAGTGCACATGCATTAATTACTCAGCCTCCACCAAACCTCCCTTACCAATCCCCTAACTTCTTTTCCTATCCACTCCTCCCTACCCCCTGTTGCCACCATATTTTTTACTAGGTCTAAGATTTGTTTTTGATGTACTTTGTTAGTATGTGGTTTTTTTTTTTTTGGTCATTTATAGTCCACAGATGAGCGAGACCATTGGATATCTTTCACTTTCTGATTAATTTCACTTAGCATAATCACCTCAACCTTCATCTCTTTTAATTGCTGTATATTCCGTTGAGTATATATTACGCAATTTCTTTATCCAGTCTTTCTGTTGATGGGCACTTAGGTTAGTTCCATGATTTGGCAATTGTGGACAGTGCTGCTATGAACAGAGGAGTACATATGTCTTTTCATATTACAGTTTTCGTAATATTTGAGTAAGTAACTCATAGAAATATTTATGGATATAAGACCTGAAACTATAAATGTTTCATAAACTGAAAAAGATAATTTTAGGTACCATGACATTATGGCTGGGAACATCATAGTTTTTTGTTTGCTTTTTGGTAAGGTGCTCTTTAAATGTTCCTTATATCATGTTTGGTTAAATAGCTCATAATGGAGTACTGAAAATTTCTTACTTTATATCCAGCTTGTTTGTGACATTTTGAGCTTGGAAAGAGAGGTCTCTTTCTCAAAAGTTTTCCATATTTACTGATAAGTCTATCTCCCCATTGTAGTTTATTACAGCAAGTTATAACTTAGGCTCCTAGAGGATCTAGGGTGGTGCCAAGGTATCCTTTCTAAGCCAGGCAAGTTGACCTATTTATATATGACCATTTATTTTCTGTAGCTATTTTTGTGTGTTTTGTTTTTCTTCCATGACTGTTTGATTATCTTTAGTTGACATCAATATGAATCAAGTAATAATGGGCAGAACAATTGGTTCAGAATAATCCTTACCTAATGACTATCTCCTTCAGTTAGAATAAATTAAATGCTATGGAAAAAGGATGAGATGGATGGTATTAAGGGCAAAGTAGATGGTTTTAACCTATTTCATAAAGGACAGAAACTCAAGTCAAGTCAAAAGATACCTGCTGAGCAGAAAGCATAACAGACACATGAATAAATGAGAAACAGGACTAATGACTTAAGTTGTCATTAGTCACCACTGGCATTGTGGTCTGGTTGTATAATCATGTACAGCCAGAGAAAGTGGAGGTATAAGCAGAAAAGTTTATTTATAATTTATATCCCATCTATTTCCAAAACACAGTTTGTATGGCAGCCACTAGAAATTAACTTTAGATAAAATTAATTTGGATGTGAATTCAGGAAATTTAGACATTTTCATACAGTGAAGGTATTTGTTTTCTTTCCATCCCTGCTTCTCACATATTGTGGTATAGGATTATAGTATTATTATGTAGTTTCTTCTCAAACATTAACATATTTCTTGAGATATAATAATCTACATTTTTATGGTTCTTCTTTAGGGATTCTTAGCTCCTGGAGAAATTGATCCCCTGAATCGTAGGTTTTCTACTGTACCGAAGCCAGATGTTGTGGTTCAAGGTATGTATTTTATTCCCAACATCAGCAACATATTTTTCAATATTAATTCCCTTTTTTATTTTTTACATAGGTATTATTTTATTCTTTAATTTTTTTTCTGTTGGAATTCTTTTTACCCCTTTTTTGAGGTAACATCAGTTTATAATTCTGTATGATTTAGGGGAATTACAGGTTTGGTTAGAGGCCAGAGATCTTTGGACCAGTAAATAATAACTTCATCCGTTATTGTCTATGTTGTTAGTCTTCACAAAGTATGGAATGAATTTGGTTCTCTTTGATTACAAAATTGCTATTACGCTTGATCATAAACAAATGCCTAATGAGTGATAAGCTATGATACTCTTAAACACTTCTTACTTCTGGAAACTATTTTTGTCATCATAATACACTAGTCCCCTGTTTATCTCTGTTTGCTTTCTTCTTATTATTCTTTTTTGTACTGAGGTAACATTAGTTTACAACTGTGTAGGTTCCAAGATTACATTTTCTCACCATACCCACCACCAAATGTCCACTCACTATCTACCATCAACTAATCTACTCCTACCCAATCTCCCCTCACTTCTTACCTTCTGGTAACCTCCATTGTATTTCAGAGTCTGAGTTTGTTTTCCCTTTTGCTTTCTTTATATTCTACAAATAAGTGAGATCATATGGTATTTATCTCCCTCCTTCTGACTTATTTCATTTAGCATAATACCCTCATAGTCCATCCTTGTCCCAAATGGCAAGATTTCATCTTTTTCTATGGCCAAATAGTAGTCCATTGTGTATGTATATCATATCTTCCTTATTCATTCATCCATTGTTGGAAACTTGGGTTGTTTCCATATCTGGGCTATGTGGATAGTTTGCAGTAAACATAGGGGTGCATATGTCTTTTTAAGTCCGTGTTTTCATGTTCTTTGAGTAAATACCAAGAAGTGGGATTCCTGGGTCATGTGGTAGTTCAATTTTTAATTTTTTTGTGGCTCCTCCCTACTGTTTACCATAGTGGATACACCAATTTACATTCCCATTAACAGTGAACAAGGGTTCCTTTTTCTTCAAATGCTTGCCAACATTTTTTTTTACTTTTTTTTTTTTTTTGCGTAGAACTGGGATGCAAGCCAGAGGTGTGGGTTGTGAGAGGATTCACCAGAGACAGAGTGGGGAGCAGAAGAGGCAGATTGACTGAAATACACTGCTAAGGGGAGCAGTGGGTGAGGCAGGAGAGGTCTGCTGTGCCATGTGGGTTAGCTCCCTGGTCAGGGATCGAACTCAGGCCATAGTGGTGTTAGCACTGAGACGTAAACCCTAGGCCACCAGGAGGCCCTTTTCTTGACTCTAGGTACTGGCCATTCTGACTAGTGTGAGGTGAAATCTCATTGTAGATTTAATTTACATTTTTCTAATGATAAGTGATGTAGAAGATCTTTTCATGTTTCTGTTGGCCATCTGTATATTTTCTTTGGTCAAATGCCTATTTAGATCTTCTGCCCAATTTTTAATCAGGTTGTGTTTTTTTGTTATTGTTGAGTTTTATGAGTTCTTTCTCTGTATTTTGGTTATTAACCCTGTGACTGCTATACGGTTTGCAAATGCCTTTTCCCTTTCATTTTAACAATGATAGACATATGAAAAATGTTCAACATCACTTATTATAAGAGAAATGCAAATTAAAACCACAGTGAGATACCACCTCACCCCTGTGAGAATGGCCCTTATAAAGAAGAACAAAATTAATAAATATTGGCAAGGTTGCAGTGTAAAAGGAACTAACTTTGCAGGAGCATTTTAGTTTGATGTAGACCTGTTTGTGCAAGCTTTTTAGTTCTGTACAGTCTAATTTGTTTATATGCTCTGTTTCTCTTGCTATTAGAGACATTTCACAGACATCACTACACCAATGTCAAAGAGCTCATTGGGCTTTGATATGCATTTCCCTAATATTAAGAGATGCTGAACATCTTTTCATATTTGTAGGCCACCTGCATATCTTTTGGAGAATTATCTATTCATATCCTCTCATATTTTGTTCTTGTTTAGTTTTATGAGTTCTTTATGTATTTTTTGTGTGTGACCGTTTTAGCTTGTTAATCTCTCTAATCCATGAATTCAGGATAGCTTTCCTTTCTTTGCTTTTTGTATCTTCAGTTCCTTTCAAAAATATCTCATCATTTTCAGTGTACAGATCTTTTACCTCCTTGGTTAAGTTTATTGCTAGGTACTAGGTAGTAAATTATTTTTTTTAATTGTGGTAACATTGATTTACAACACTGTGATTTATTTACTTTGATTTTTTAGGTTTTTAATTTTTTTTTATTGCTTCTACCAAACTACTTGTACCTGTACCCCATCTGCCTCTGTGCCTCATCCCCTCCACTCTTTCCCTTACTGCCTCTGGTAGCCATTATTTTCTTTTTTGCTGAGTTTTATTTCTTCTACTGTTTTCATGTAGTTTTTTTTAAATTTGGTATTTATATACCATAGATGACTGAAACCATCCAATATCTTTCACTTTTTGGTTGATTTCGCTCAAAATAATCACCTCAAGGTCCATCCATTTTGTGCCAGATGCACTTCATCTTTCTTCACAGCTGTGTAATATTCCATTGAATATATGTGCCACAGTTTATCCATTCATCTGTTGAAGGGCATCTTTGGGGTTGGTTCCATGATTTGGCAATTGTAAATGGTGCTGCTATGTACATAGATGTAAATAGCTATTTTTATGTTAATTTTTTCATGTTTTCTGAGATACACCTATTAGCAGCATTGCCAGGTCAGACAGGATTTCTACTTTTATTTTCTTGAGACTTCCTCATACTGTTTTCCACAGGGGCTGTACCAGCTTGCATTCCCACCAACAGTGGATGAGAGTTCTTTTTTTACTGCAACCTTGCCAACATTTGTTAATTCTGTTCTTCTTTATATGGGCCATTCTTACAGGGGTGAGGTGTGGTTTTAATTTGCATTTCTCTTATAATAAGTGATTTTAAACATTTTTTCATATGTCTATAGGCCATCTTAATGTCTTCTTTAGAGAAGTGTCTATTGAGATACTTTGCCCATTTTTAAAATGGGTCATTTGTTTCTTTATTGTTGGGTTGTGTAAGTACTTTATAAATTTTGGAGATTATCCCCTTACAGATGCATGGTATACAAATATATTTTCCCATTCTGTAGGTTAATTTTCGTTTTTGTGATAGCTTCTTCTGAGGTACAAAAACTTTTAAGTTTGATATAGTCTTGTTTATTTTTGCTTTTGTTTCCATTGCTCCTGGGGTTGTATTCCAAATACATCTTTGTGGTCAACGTCCTGTTGTGTGTACCTATATTTTCTTTCCAGTACTTTATACTTTCAGTTCTTATGTCCAAATCTTTAATCCATTTTGATTAAATGTGTATGGTGTTAAATATGGGTCTTTATATTTTGCATGTAGCTATCCATGTTTCCCAGCACCATTTAGTCAAAAGGTTATCTTTTCAGTCAAAAACGAAAAACAAAGTCAAAACTTCCAGGCAAACTATAGATCTGAGGCATACAGTAGGGGAGAGGGCAAGAGAGGGATAAAAACAGAGGAGGGAAGAGCACAAGGGACTATGTTTGATGGTTCATGGGTGATATGGTGGTGGGCGATTTATAGGGACTACACCTGAGGGGAGAAATCAAATATACAAAAGTGAACAATGATGTAAGAAAATAAAAATGTTTAATAAGCAAAACAAAAAGCTCTCCTTTTTCCACTGTGTGGTCTTAAATCCTTTGTTGAAAATTAGCTGTCTGTATTTATATGGATTTATCGCTGGGCTTTCAATCCTGTTCCATTGGTCTGAGTTTCTGTTTGTTCCAGTACCATATTGTTTTGATTACTGTTGCTGTGTAATGTTGTTTGAAGTCAGGAAGTGCGATGCCTCCATTTTTCTATTTTTCTCTCAAGATTGTTTTAGCTGTCTGGGTGGGGCCTTTTGTGGTTCCATATAAAGTTGATAATTGTTCTCTTTCCTTAAAAACAGTAATTGATATTTCAGTAGGTACTGCATTAAATCTGTAAATTGCTTTGTGTAGTATGACCATTTTAATGACATTAGTACTTTTTACCCATGAGCGTGGGTTATCTTTCCATTTCTTTGTGTCGTGTTTTCTTTAACAGAGTTTTATAGGTTTCATTATATAAATCCTTCACCTCCTTTGTTAGGTTTATTCCCAGGTAGTTCATTATTTTTGGTGTAATTGTAAATGGAATGGTATTCCTTATTTCCTTTGCTTCTGATACATTGTTTGCATATAGAAATGACACTGCTTTTTGTATATTGATTTTGTATCCTGCCACTTTACTGTATTAATTTATTAATTTTAGAAGTTTTTATATAGAATCTCTTGGTGTCTGTAAGTATATTAGCCTGTCATCAGCAAATAGTGACAGTTTTACTTCTACTTTCCCAATTTGGAATCCTTTTATGTCTTTTTTTGCCTAGTAACTTCAGCTTTGACTTCCAAAACTATGTTGAATATCAGTGGTGACAGTGGATATCCCTGTCTATGATCTTGGCTGTAGGTTTGTTATATGCGTTTTTTGCCATATTTAGATAAGTTCCATTATTCCCATTTTTGGATGGTTTTTATCATAAATGGATGTTGGACCGTGCTGAATGCTTTTCGGCACCTATTGAAATTATCGTGTGATTTTTGACTTTTTTAGTTGATCTCATGGATGACATTGATTGATATACATATATTGAGCAACCTTGGATCCCTGGAATAAAGCCTACTTGGTCATAGTGGATGATTCTCTTGATATGTTGCTATATTTGGTTTCCTAGGATTTTGTTGAGTTTTTGCATCTATGTTCATCAGATATTGGTCTATAATTTTTTCTTTTTTTGTACTTTTTTTTGTACTTACTTTGTTTGGTTTGGGGATCAGGGTAATGTTGGTCTCACAGAATTTATTGGGGGGATTTCTTCCCTCTTCAATTTTTTTTGAAGAATGTGTGTAATAGAGGTATTAGAGTTTCTTTATGAGTTCTGTAGAATTTACTGATAAAGCCATCTGGTCCTGGACTTTTGTTCTTAGGAAGGCTTTGTATTACTCTTTCAATTGTAGCACTTGTGATTGAACTCTTTAAGCTGTCTGTTTCACCCGGGTTCAGTCTTTGGAGTTTATATGAGTCTAAGAATGTGTCCATTCTAGATTGTTCAGTTTGTTTGCATAGAGGCTTTTGTAATAGGTTCTTACGATCTTGTGGTGTATTTCTACACTATTTGTTGTAATTTCACCTCTTTCATTTCTGATTCTATTAATTCGGGTTAATTTTTAAAAATTTTTTCAAAGAACCAATTCTTTTTGTTCTCTAGTGCATTTATTTCTGCTCTAATTTTTATTTTTTTCTTGCCTTCTACTAGGTTTTTTTTTTTTTGGTACTTCTGTTGTTCTTTTTCTAGTTGCTTCAATTACAGAGATAGATTGTTAAATTGGGATCTCTCTTGTTATGTGGGCCTGTATTGCTATGAACTTCCTGTGTAGTACTGCTTTTAAAGCATCCCATAGGGTCTCTCCATTTTCACTAGTCTCTAGATATTTTTTTGTCTTGTCTTTGATTTGTTCGTTGACTCAAGGGTTCTTCAAAAGCATTTGTTTAGTCTCCACATATTTAGGTTTGTTCCAGGACTCCCTTTATGGTTAATTTCTAGTTTTAGAGCATTGTGATCTGTGAAGATGCCAATGCTTTTTTGGTATGCTTTCTGAGACTTTTCTTATGTATTAGTTTATGGTCTATTCTTGAAAATGTTCCATGTGCATTGGAGAAGAAAGTGTATACATTGCTTTTAGGATGGAAAACTCTTTAAATGTCCAGTAAATCCATCTGATCTAATACTTCATTTAAGACCTTTATTTCTTTATTTTATTATTCTCTATTTTAAATTTTGTGTCAGAATGAGCTATCCTTTTGTATCAATGCTGTGTTGAAATCTCTGACAATTGTATTTTTATTGATTTATTGTTTTTAGTCTGTTAATAGTTGCTTCATATAACTAGGTGTTCCTATATTTGGAGTATAAATATTAATAAGAGTTAGATCTTCTTGTCCCCTTGATCATTATGTAGTGTCTGTCTTTGCCCTGGTTACCTTTTCCAGTTGAAATTCGATCTTACTGGATATGAGAATTGCAGTTCCTGATTTACCCTCTGAGTTATTAGCATGTATGACCGTATTCCAGCCTGTTTTTCAAAATATATATATTTTTATTTATATCTGTTACATTATTGTATATTCCCCATGGGTTACTCACCATCCAGCCTGTTTTTTAAGTTTGTGGTTATCTTTTGGTTTTAAATGGACCTCTTATAAACAAAATATTGATGGCTGGAATTTTTTCGCCCACATTGTTAACCTACGTTTTTTTGTTGGTGAATTCAGACTACTCACGTTTAAGGTGATTATTGATATGAACTGTTTGTTTTCAGTCATTTTGGTTTTGATTTTTGATTGTTTTACTTTTCTGTTGTTTCTTTTCCCCTTTGTTTCTCTCTACTTTTCTGGATGACATTCCTTAGTATTTCTATCAACTTCTTTGCTTCTTCATCCTGTGTTGTCTATTCTGGATTTTTGGTTAGTAGTTACCATGGGGATTTTACTTGAATTCATACTTTGTTTTCTTCATGAGCTGGCATTTGCTCTCCAACATTTAGCTATACTGGTTCTACCCATTTCTTCCTCTCCATTAGTATTTGGTGTTCTTGACTGATAATATTCTTGCTCCAGTACTGGTGTTATATTGCTCTTATTGTTTTGCCAAGGAGTTTGACTTCAGTTTTTCTTTTCTTGTGGAAAAACTCGTAGTGTTACTTGAAGAGCAGGTCTGGTGGTGGCAAGCTCCATTAGCTTCTGTTTGTCTGAGAAAAACCTTTATTACCTCTTCTGTTTGTGATTTAGAGGAATATGATCTTTCCCTTCAGGTGTTGTTACCATAACATACCCACCACCAAAACACCCATAGTCTTCCAGCATAGCACATTGTGCGCCTTCCTCACTTTGTTCTCTCCCCTTCATCCCCTTATGGAAACCTTAGTTCTACAGTCAAATTTCTACATGCATACTTAGCTCTTCCATCCATTTTTTATTGGGTTATTTGTTTTCTTTTTGTTGAGTTGTTTGAGTTCTTTGTAGGTCTTGGATATCAGCACTATATTGGATGTATGGCATGCAAATATTTTTTTCTGTTCAGTAGGCTGTCTTTTTGTTTTGTTTACTGTCTCTTTTGCTGTACTGAAACTATTTAGTTTGATGTAGAACCAATTGTTTATATTCCCTTTTGTTTTCCTTGCTGTTGGAGACGAATCCACAAAGACACCTCTGTAGCCTATGTCATGGAATATTTTGCATATGCTTTCTTTTATGAGTTTTATGGATCAAGTCTTACATCCAAGTCTTTTTTTCCATTTTGAGTTAATTTTTTTTATGGTGTGAGTTAGAACTTCCTTTGTAGGTTATCTGTTTCTCCCCCTAGCCAACTTCAATATTCTTTCTTTGTCTTGCTCTTAGAAATTTTACTAGACTGTAGTGAGTGGTGTAAGTCTCATTATATTTAGGTACCCAGTGTTCTCTTAGCTTCATGTACTTGTATATTCAGTTCTTTCTCTAATTCTGGGAAGTTTTCCTCTATTATTTGGTTATTAAAATATTTTTATTTTTTATTTATGTATTTTACATAATTACTCATTTTTATGCAATGGATGCTTGTATGCTTTCTCCTTTTAGGTGTATTCCCTGTAAAATTCCCACCACCAATTTACCCGTGAACCATTACTATAGTCCCTTGTGCTCTTCTCTCCCCTGTTTTAATTCCTTTTCCTCCCCCACCTTCACAGAATGTCTCTGATTTATGGTTGCCTGCTGTTTTATTAATTTTTTATTATTGTTATTTTTTCCTGATCCCTTACTTGGTTCCCCTATGTTCCTCCTGTAAGTGTAACCATATGATATTTTTCTGGCTTATTTCACCAAGCATAATCCCTTCTAGCTCCATCCATATTGCTGCAAATGGCATGAGTTTATCCATTTTGATTGCTGAATAGTATTCCATTGTGTATATATACACCACTTCTTGATCCACTCATCTATTTTTGGGCATTTAGGTTGTTTCCATATCTTACCTATTATAAATAGTGCTGCAGTAAATATAGGGGTGCAGGTATCTTTTTGAATTAATGTTTTTGTGTCCTTTGGATAGATTCCTAGGAGTGGAATTGCTAGGTCATATGGTAGCTCCATTTTTAGTAGTTTGAGGAACCTCCACACAGCTTTCCGTGGTGTTTGGACCAATTTGCATTCCAAACAGCAGTGTGAGAGTCTCTTTTTCACTAAATACTTGTCAACATTTGTTGTTGCCTGTTTTTTTTTAATGTGTGCCATTCTCACTGGTGTAAGGTGGTATGTCACCGTGGTTTTGATTTGCATTTCCCTGATTATAAGTGATATCTAACATTTTTGCTATACCTGTTTGGCTATTTGCATTTCCTCTTTGGAGAAGTTACTCTTTAGCTCTTCTGCCCACTTTTTGACTGATTGTTTACTTTGATTTTGTTGAGTCATGTGAGCTCTTTGTAGATCTTTGTGATCAGTCCCTTATCAGTTGTATTGTGTACAAAATTTTTTCCTCCCAATCAGTAAGGTGTCTCTTTGTTTTGGGTGGTGTCTCTTTTCCTGTATAGAGGCTTTTTCCTTTGATATAATCCCAGTTGTTTATCTTTTCTTTCATTTTCTTTGCTTTGGGAGAATGTGACTTTAATGATGTTACTGAGATGTATGTCGTGCAGTGTTCTGTCTATATTTTCTTGTATGTATTTTATGGTTTCAGGTCTTATGTTCAGTTCTTTTATCCATTTTGAATTTTTTTTGTGTGTGCATGGTGCTTCTGGGTTTTCTGTCCATTGGTCTGTGTATCTGTGTTTGTTCCAGTACCAAACTATTTTAATTATTTTGACCTTGTAGTGTAGTTTGAAATTAGGAAGTGTGATACTTCCATTCTCCTGTTTAGTCAGGAGAGCTTTGACTTTTAGAGATTTTTTTGTGGCCCCATATGAATTTCATCAATATTTGTTCTATTTCTTTGAAGAACATCATTGAAATTTTTATTGGATTAACGTTTAATCTCTAAATTGCTTCCAGTAGGATGGTCATTTTGATGATGTTATTTCTTCCAATCCATGAGCAAGGGATGTCTTTCCATTGCTTTGTGTCTTCTAATTCTTTTAACATTGTCTTACACTTTTCTTTGTATAGGTCTTTCAACTCTTTTGTTAGGTTTATTCCCAAGTATTGAATTTTTTTGGTTTCAATTGTAATAGAAATGGTTTTCTTAATTTCTTCTTCTTTAGATTGATTGTTTGCATATAGGAAGGCTACTGAGTTTTGTGTGTTGATTTTGTATCCTGCTACTTTACTAAACTGGTCTATAATTTTGATTAGTTTTTCTGTGGAATTTCTAGGATTCTACATGTATATTACCATATTGTCTGCAAATAGTGATAGTTTGACGTCTTCTTTCCCTATTTAGATTCCTTGTATGTCTTTCTCTTGTCTTATTGCTCTGGCTAGGCCTTCCAGTATTATGTTGAGGGCCTCCCTGGGGGTGCAGCAGTTAAGGGCTGCACTGTGGAGCTGTCCGCAGCGGCGACCGTGAGTTCGACACCCAGCTAGGGAGAATCCCACATGGCAGAGCAGACCTCTCCTGCCTTGCCTGCTGCTCCCCTCAGCAGTGTATTTCCATCCATCTGCCTGTGTTGCTCCCCACTCTGTCTCTGGTGAACCCTTTCACCGCTTCATGCCTCTGGCCTGTACCCCAGCTTGTATGCATAAATAAATAAATAAATAAATCTTTTTTTAAAAAAGGCAGTGGTGAGAGTGGACATCCTTGCCTTGTTCCAGATCTTAAGGGAAAGGCTTTCAGCTTTTCACCATTGACAATGATATTGGCTATGTGTTTATCGTATATAGCATTTATTATGCTAAGGTATGTTCCTTCTATCCTGAGGATTTCGAGGGCCTTCATCATAAACGGATGTTGAACTTTGTCAAATGCTTTTTCAGCATCTATTAATACAATCATATGGTTTTTATTTTTCTTTTTGTTGATGTGTTAGATCACATTAATTGATTTTCATATGTTAAACCAACCTTTTGTCCCTGGAATATACCCTACTTGGTCATGGTGTATTATCTTTTTGATGCATTGTTGGATTCTGTTGGCTAAGATTTTGTTGAGGATTTTTGCATCAGTGTTCATTAGAGAGATTGGCCTGTAATTTTCTTTTTTTGTGCTGTCCTTGTTTGGTTTTGGTATTAGTATAATGTTGGCTTCATAAAACACATTTGGTACTATTCCTTCCTTCTCAATTTTTTGAGGAAGTTTGTGTAAGATAGGTACTATTTCGTTTCCGGATGTTTGGTAGAATTCATTTGTGAAACCATCTGGTCCTGGGCTTTTGTTTTAGTGGAGGGTTTTGATTACTGCTTCAATTTCACTGCTTGTAATTGGTCTGTTCAGGTGTTCTCTGTCCTTTGTCTAGCTTTGGATGATTGTGTAGTTCTAGGAATTTGTTTGTCTCTTCTAGATTGTTGAACTTGTTTGTATGTAACTGTTCATAGAAATCTCTGCTTGTTCTTTTGATTTCTGCTGTGTCTGTTGTAATTTCTCCTCTTTCACTTATGATCCTATTTTTTGGTCTTTTCTTCTGTTTTTTCTTTGTGAGCCTTGCTAGAGATTTGTCTATTTCATTATTTTTTCAAAGAACCAATTTTTGGTTTTGTTGACCTTTTGGATTGCTTTTTTAAATTTCTATTTCATTTATTTCTGCTTTAATTTTTATTATATCTTTTCTTATACTGTCTTTGGGTTTTTGTTGTTGTTGTTCTTTTTCTAGTTCTTTGAGATGGGAGATTAGGTTGTTTCTTTGAGTTCTTTCTTGTTTCTTGATGTGAACCTGTATTGCTTGATGTGAACCTGTATTCCTCTTATTACTGCTTTTGCTGTGTCCCCTATGTTCTGGAAAGTGGTGGACTCTTTGTTGTTTGTTTCAAGGTATTTTTTTATTTCTTCTTTGATTTCATCATTAATCCAGTGGTCTTCCAGTAGTGTGGGTTTTAATCTCCATGAAGTGAGAGAGTTCCTTGCTTTCTTTTTGTGGTTTATTTCTAGTTTGATGCCTTTATGATCGGAGAAGATAGTTGGTATGATTTTGATCTTAATGTATCTGTTGAGGTTAGTCTTGTGTCCCAATATGTGATCAATCCTGGAGAATGATCGTGTGCACTTGAGAAAAATGTGTACTCAGAGTTTTTTTTTTTTTTTTTGTGCGCAGTGTTCTATAAATGTCTGTTAAGCCCATGAGTTCTAGGTCCTTATTTAGAGTTCTCTTGTCCTTGTTTATCTGTCCATTGGTTGATATGTCCATTGGTGAGAGTGGGGTTTGAAGTCTTCTACTACATATGTATTTTTTCTAATGTCTGTTTTCAGGGCTAATAATAATTGCCTGATATACTTTGGTGCTCCTTCATTTGGTGAGTGTGTGTTAATGAGTGTTATGTCTTCCTGATGTAGTGTCCTCTTAATCATAATGTAGTGACCAGCTATGTCTCTTTTACCTTTTTTAGTTTGAAGTCTGTTTTATCCAATGTAAGTATCGCTGTTCCTGCCTTCTTTTTTGACCCATTTGCTTGTAAGATTGTTTTCCAGGCTTTTACTTTCAATCTGTATTTATCTTTGGTAGTTAAATGTGTTTCCTGTAGACAGAAGAAGGTTGGGTTCTGTTTTTTAATCCAGCCTGCTACCCTGTGTCTTTTTATTGATGAGTTTAGTTCATTTACATTCAGAGTTAATATTGATATACTGGCATACATATTTGCCGTTTTGTTTGCCTTTTTATCATGCTATTCCTTCCCTTGTTCTGTTCTTCCTATTTATTCCTCTGTTGGTTTTGGCTTTAGAGCTTCTTGTAGTGTTTTTTGGAGTGGGGGTTTAGTAGTAATGATTTCTGGACATCTGTTTGTCTGAGAAAGACTTATTTTTCCTTCATAGAGGAAGGAGAGCTTTGCAGGGTATTCTTGCTTGACATTTGTTGACTTGTAATTTGTTAAATATGTCACCCCATTCTCTTCTTGCCCATAGTGTTTCTTTGGAGAAGTCTGATGTTAGCCTGATTGGTTTTCCTTTATAGATTATCTGTTTCTACTCCTTCATCATTTTCATTAATTTTTCCATGTCTTGGACTCTTGGAAATTTTACTATTATGTAAAAAAAAGATAAACTATCTTTTTTCTTTCATTGTGGTAATTTGGTGTTCTTAATGGTTTCCTGTCTATCTATTTTCATTTCCTTCTTCATGCTTGGGACATTCTCTTCAATTACCTCCTTGAATAATTTCGCCATTCCTTGGTCTCTCTTCTCATCTTCTGGGATTCCTATGACTCTTATATTTCCTTTCCTTGTGGTGTCAGATAGTTCTTGAAGTGCCTTTTCATTCTTTTTCCTTTGTAGTATTCTTTTTTTGTTTTTATTTTTTTAAAATATATGTATTTTTATTGTTATTTATATCTTTTACATTTTGTATTCCCCTTGGGTAACCCACCACCAGTTCACCCGTGATCCATCTCTGTGGTCCCTTGTGTCCTTTTCTACTCCATTTTGTGCCCTTATCCTCCCCCTCCCCTCACCCCCCCAAGTATCTCTCTCCTGTTTGGTTTCCCTATAGTCCTGTTATAAGTGAAACCATTCGATATTTTTCTCTTTCTTTCTGACTTGTTTCACTGAGTATGATCCCCTCTAATTCCATCCATGTCGCAGCAAATTGCATGTGTTTATCTTCTTTGAATGCTGAATAGTATTCCATTGTGTATATGTACCACATCTTCTTGATCCAGTCATCTATTTTTGGGCATCTGGGTTGCTTCCATACCTTTGCTAATGTAAACAGTGCCACAATGAACATATGGGTCGTGTATCCTTTTGGATTAGTGTTTTTGTGTCCTTTGGGTAGATTCCCAAAAGTGGTATTACTGGGTCATATGGAAGCTCCATTTTTAGCAGTTTGAGGAATCTCCATACAGCTTTCCATAGTGCTTGGACTAGTTCACATTCCCACCAGTAGTGTAGAAGAGTTCCTTTTTCTCCACATCCTTTCCAGCATTTGTTGTTGCCTGTATTTTTAATGTGTACCATCCTCACAGGTGTGAGGTGTTATGTCATTGTGGTTTTGATTTGCATTTACTTGATTATAAGTGATGTTGAGTATTTTTTCATGTCTCTGTTGGCCATTTGCTTTTCTTCTTTGGAGAAGTGCCTTTCTAGCTCTTCTGCCCATTTTTTGACTGGATTATTGGCTTTGTTTTTGTTGAGTGTGTGAGTTCCTTGTAAATTTTTGTTACCAGTCCTTCATCAGTTGTATTGTGTGCAAACATCTTTTCCCAGTTGGTAGGGTGTCTGTTAGTTTTGGTTAATGTCTCTTTTGCTGTATAGAAGCTTTTTATTTTGATGTAATCCCATCTGTTTATTCTTTCCTTTTCTTTTTTGGTTCTTTTTATGGCTGTGTCTTTCAGAGTACTGATTTGTTCTTCCACTTCTTCTGTTTTGTTTTCATGGCTTTTCCCAGAATTCTTGAGCTCCTCCACTAATCTTTATATATCCTCCCCTTCCTTCAATTTCTTCTTTAGGGATTCATTCTAATTCCTCAGTTCATTGTTTGTATTTTTTTCTCTTTCTATGTTTCCTCTTAATTCTTTAAGTGTTTTCATTATGGCAATTCTGAATTCTTTTTCTGCCAGGCAGAGATATTCTGCTATGTTCATATTACTGGGTTCTGGAGGGTGCCTTTCTTTCTGTGGTATATTGTTCCCAGAAGGGCCATTTTGATCACTTGTATTTTTCTTTCTTCCTATTGTTTGCCTTCAGTTTTGCTCTGTCCTTTGTGCCCCATTACCACTGGTGCTGGTGGGCATGACTTCTGGTTTCTCTTGCTGAGGCATGGATGTGTATGCCTGGTGTCTGAGCCACTGTGGCTGGTGAGTAGAGGTGTAGGTTGGAGCTCTTGTATTTCCCCCCTCCGCTATCTTCAGCTATACCTCTACTCTAGGCAAGTGGTATTTCCCATCGCTCTTCCCAGGGCATTGGGGCTACTGGCCCTGGGAGTTGGGGGTTTCCCGCTGTTCCCACTTGGGTGCACATCTGGGCATTCTGTTGTTGTAGATGTTGTTTTGAGCTGTGATTTGCTCCAGGAACCCCTGCTTTTTGGCCCTCACTGTGTAGGATGGGATCTGACATCTCAGCCTGTGGTAGTCAAGAGTCTCATGTGGAGCGCTGCACCTCCAGACACACACTGAAGTCACTGGAAGGTGCTTGCAGCTTGGGTGGGATGTACTTCTCTATTGAGCTGATAGGTCCTTCTAGGCATGTCTTGGAAAAATACAGGGATCGAAGGAGAATATAAAGTGAAAGAAGAGGGTGATAATGAAATGTAAAAGGAATGAAGGTGGGAGAAGAAGGAAAGGGGGAAAGATAGGGGGAAGAGGAAAGAGGAGGAGGGGGAGAGGATGGGAAGTAACAGAAAGAGAAGAGAAAATATTAATGATAATGTTAAAGGGGACAAAGGAGAAAACTTGAGGAAGCAGAAATAGGAAAGAAGGAAAGGAACAACAGACAACCAACTGACCAATAAACAAACAAATACATGTACAGCTGGGGTGAGAATTGCTTCTCAGGCCTCTTATGGCTCCCAGTGAACTAGCTGTTACTGTTTTACTCTGGTCCTCTGGAGAGTGCCACAGGACAGAGTAGGATAGTCTTCCCAGGGCCCACTATCTCTCTTGTGGTGTATTGAGGGAAGATAAAGAACGAGTACTGAAAGGCGAGGTGTAAACTGTGTAGTGTCCAAAAGTCTCTGACAATCCCCACTGCGGATGTGGGTGTGGGAGGATCGGCACTCTTTCTGGGTCCCTGAGGTAGTTGAGTGAGTGTGGGGGCTCCTGAGGCCTTCTACCTGAGGGCTTGGGGTATCAAGAGGCCTCTGCCCTACTAGGTTCCACCTGATGCCCCTCCCGCTGGTAGGTGCGACCAGTTAAATGGTATGTCCTTCCTCGAATAACCTCAGCAATGGCCTCCCAGGTTCAGGTGTAGGTAGTTGGTGATTTTTTTCATATCACTAGGTGGCGCCAGAGATGTCTCCTATCAAATTTCCAGAACTGTGCTTGTTCCCACTGGTTTCCGGGAAAAGGAAGGGGGAGGGGAGGGAAGTGCCACAACAAAGGGGCTCACATCCAGTCCTGTGTGCCTACCTTGAAGCCCCATTTGCTAACCTGTCACTGTCCCGAGTCTCAGATGTTTCAGGATTCTCTGGGTATCGTGGTCTCCAAGCTTTTTCTCCTCCTGCTAGGTGAAGTGACCTGCTTTGTTGGGGTGGAGGGGGAGGAGAAGGATTCCAGATTGATGATTTCCTCTCTTCCCTTCCCCTGTCATTCCAACTTTCCTCTGCTCTGGGTGAATCACCAGTGTCACCAACTTTGTCCAAAATGTCTGGGTCCCTCCAGGAACTCGTTGCTATTTCTCCCTATCAATTGTTTTTTTTAAAGATTTATTTATTTATGCATACAAGAGCTGGGGTGTAGACCAGAGGTGCCGGGGGTGGGGGGTGGTTGGAGGATTCACCAGAGACAGAGCGGGAAGCAGACAGGTGGATCTACTGAAATACACTGCTGAGGGGAGCAGCGGGTGAGGCAGGAGAGGTCTGCTGCACCATGTGGGTCACCTCCCTGGCAAGGGATTGAACTCCTGCTGCAGTGTCGAGGATAGCTTCATAGTGCTGAGACTTAACCCTTTGCGCCACCAGGGAGGCCCCTTATCAGTTATTTTTATGTGAGAACTTAATCCTAGTGTCCCTCTGCCACCATGTTGGTGATGTCATCCTATTATTTCTTTAAATAAATTCTTTGTTCCCTTTTCTTCCTCTTCCCCTTCTAGGATACCCATGATTCTTATATTTCCTTTTCTTGTGGAGTAAGATAATTCTCAAAATGTTTCTTCATTTTCCTCCTTCATATCTCTCTTCTCCCACCTGATTCTTTATGCATTATCATTTTCACAGCCACTGATTTGCTCTTCCATTTGATCTACTCTACTTCCATAGCTGTCTCTAGAGGTTTTTTTTTTACCTTCTCTATTAATCTTTTTCATCCTGCGTCTCCGTTGTTTTCTCATTTAAAGCTTCAATTTCATACTTCAGCTCATTAATTTTATTTCTCAGGACATTCATTTGTTTCTCTGAGTTTTCTTGTATATAGTTAATCAGCTTTTCTTTGTTTTCTTTCATTTCTTTGAGTTTCCTTATCATGGCAGTTTTGAACTCTGTAACTGATAGGAAGAGATCTTCCATGTATTTGTGGTTGGGTTCTGAAGATTTGTTCTCTTGTGTGGTATAACATTTCCCTGAGGACTCACATTACCACTTGTATTTTTGTCTCTCCATTTTTGGCTTTCTGATTAATGGTGCAAAACTTCTACTTTTCCAGGGAATGGTGCTGTATGTCAGGGAAAACTAATCTGTAACTGGCTCTTCTGGGGGTGGAGGGGGTGCCTTGCAGGGGTCCATTACTGGTGATTCTGGTATGCATGGGTGCAGCTTGTGCCTATGGTACCACTAATAGCCTTCTTTTCTGGATTTCAGACCCACATCTCTGTAGTCTGTGGGCTGAGCTTTCCATGCAGCTTCCTGGTGTTTTCCAGCTCAGTTTCACTCCATCTACTCAATCTCCATATCTGCTTAATTCTAAGGAAAATGGGGATGGAGAGTCACACCTTTTTGAGGTTTGTATTCCTCAATTGGGGACCTATCCACCAGGTTCACCCCAGCACTCTCACACAACTCTCCACACAGATCCACACCAGGCAGCTCTGCCCTTCCTGGGTGGGTGCGGATTTGAACCACGGTTTTCACGTCTACAGACACCTCTTACACACACAACATTTGTGGCCTAAAGCTGAATTTGCTCAGCATCTCTTCAGTCACGTACAGAAGTGGTCTCCAAGTTCAGCAGTTACTCCCATTTTGCCACAAGTTATGGAACCCTCCAAGTCCAGTGCCTATCTTGACTACTCTAAATTATTCTCCTGGGAGCAAAGCAGGGACCCTCCTCTGACACTGTCTTCCCAGTCCTCCCTTAATTAACTTTGATGCAATTGCAAATAGGATTGTTTCCCTGATTTCTCTCTGTTAATTCATTGTTTGCATATATAAACACAATATATTTTTGAATATTGATTTTCATAGCCTGTCACTTTACTTTTACTTGTTTATTATTTCTAATAGTTTCACAGTTTGCATCTTCTTTTTTTTATAAAGATTTATTTATTTACGCATACAAGCTGGGGTACAGGCCAGAGGCATGGGGTGGCGAGAGGGTTCACCAGAGACAGAGCAGGGAGCAGAACAGGCAGATCGTGGGAAACACACTGCTGAGGGGAGCAGTGGGCGAGACAGGAGAGGTCTGCCGCGCCATGTGGGAATCCCCCGGGGCTGGGCGTCGAACTCATGTCGCTGCTGCTGACAGCTCCACAGCACAGCGCTTAACTGCTGCACCACCAGGGAGGCCCAACAGTTTGCATTTTCTGATCCCATACCTGTTCTGCTAAAATGAACTGGAAAGTAAAATCACAAATTACCAGAATAGTGACACTGTAAATGCATAGTCTCCAACTCAGTCTCCTGTTAGTCCTTGTTTTATCATTAGTCAGCATTTTCATTCTTCTCAACCACTAATTCAAACTTTCTCTGTTTTCACCCAGCCCTTGTTTTCAGTCTCATTCTTGACCCACTCCTTCATGCCAGATAATCTAATATTCTTTCCTCTTTTCAATTTTCCAACCCCTTCCCCTTCTTCTTTTATATTTTAGACATAATTGTTTAATTTTTAACAATATAGAATTTCTCCCCTCATGTGTGATCGCCATGGTTTTCCCACCACCAAAGTGCTCCCTGTGCTTCACCACACTCCACTGCATTCTTCTGCTCACTCCCATTGCCTGCTTTTCTCCTCTCTCTCTTCCTCTCCTCTTCAGGTCTAGGGTCTGCTTTTAAAGGTAAGTCTTACACTTTGTCTTTGTATGATTTTTTTGTTTGGCTTCTCTTGATTCAACATGTAACCTTCTGGCTCACTTTGCTTAGAATAATCTCTTCCAGTTCCATCCATGTTGCTGCAAATGGCATAAGTTTATCTTTTTTGATCACTGAGTGGTATTCCATTGAGTGTATTACCACATTTTCAGAGTCCATTCCTCTTTTCTGGGGCATTTTGGTTGTTTCCATATCTTTTTTTTTAACCAGATCATTTTATTTTTTTAAAAGATTTATTTATGCATATAAGAACTGGGGTATAGGCCAGAGGTGTGGGGTGGTGAGAGGATTCACCAGAGACAGAGTGAGGAGCAGAACAGGCAGATCTACTGAATTACACTGCTGAGGGGAGCAGTGGGTGAGACAGGAGAGGTCTGCTGCACTATGTGGGAAGCTCCCTGGCCTGGGCTCAAACTTGTGCTGCAGTGGCTGCGGACAGCTTCATAGTGCTAAGACTTAACCTGTTGTACCACCAGGGAGGCCCCTGTTTCCATATCTTAGCTGTTGTAAATACTGCTGCATAAACATAGGAGTGCAGATTTCCTTTCAAATTAATATTTTTGTGCTCTTTGGATTGATACCTGGGAGTGTAATTGCTGGGCTATATGGTATATCCATTTTTATTCTTTTGAGAAATCGCCACACTTTTTTCCATCAGGTACTGGACCAGTCTACAGTCCCACCAATAGTATAATGGGGTTCCTTTTTCTCCATACCCTCACCAGCAGTTGCTGTTGGTGGGGTTTTTTATATAGGCCATTCTCACAGGTGTGAGATGGTATCTCATTGTAGTTTTGATTTACATTTCTCTTATGATAAATGATGATGAACAATTTTTTCATATGCCTGTTGGACCCCTTCCCCCTTCTTATTTAACTTTATGAATTCTTACCTCCATTTCTGCAGTCTTAGAAAAAGATTTTTTTTCCCTCTGCTAGGCCAACACCTCCTTTTAATGTATGATTCTATTCTTTTCACCATGTTTCCTTGAAATCTACTATTTCTTGTAATCTCCAGACCCTTACTCTGTAAGATCCAGTTTTTTAGTCCATTGGCATGCTCATCTTCCTCTAGTCATCCTGTCCTTCCTTTCTCATCCAAACTTCCTCTCTCTATATTCGTTTCACTCTGAAGTCCTTATGGTCTAGCTTATTAATACTCTTTTGAAAATGCTTTTGCTTAAGTTACCAGTGACCTTCAAATTGCCAAACTCAGTAGATATTTTTCAATCCATATCTTAGGAGGTCTTTCTGTTTCATTTATTGTGTATTTTTCTGTTATCTCTTAATTCCTATGTCTTCTGTGATACCATACTCTTTTAGATCTCCTTCAACCTAAATTTCGCACTTTTCTATCTCTTTTTGTGTTTCCTTATCTTTTCTTTGCCCCTTACCTGTTGATGTTCCTGGGAATTCTGTTCATAGACTATTGCTCTTCTTACTCTGAATATGTGTTCCTATCTTTCAGCCTCCTCCTATTTCAAACCTTTTCCCTATTCCTACCTCCTCACTTCTTCCCTTACTCTCAGAAGATGATCTCAGCTCCTATACCATAGAGAAAATGTAAGTTATAATATAAGAACTCCTCATTCCCATCCCCAGGCTTTTCTACATATGCCCATTTCTTTTATGTTGGAATTTCTCAAGGTTATAGTCTAAGTGCCCTTCTCCTCTTTTCTATCAATTCTCCTTAATCTATGTCTTTCTATGCTAATGACTCCTGAATCTATATTAGCATCCTTTTCAGACAGCCCCACTAGGATGTCTCACATGTACTTTAAATTCAACATGTCTAAAATTAATCAGCTGCCACTCCTAGTACTAACTCACCCATGCCTGCTTTTCTCCCTATGTGTCTATGTCATTAATGGCAAAGCATTTGCCCTGTTACATAAAGAAACAACTGAGAAATCATTCTCAATGTCTTCTTCTTTCTTACCTCCTATATTCATCAATTAAGTCCAGGCTTCTTTACCTCCTAAATAATTCTGAAATCTATCTAGTTCTCCCTAGTACTAATGTCATGATCCTAATCTATGAAGTTAGCATCTCTCCTTTGCATTACTACAATTAATTTTAACTGGTCTCCCTGTCTTCAGTCTAGGCACATTACAGTCTATCAGTTTACTCTCTAATCATCAACATGAATAAGTTATTTTAAGATATAGATATGGATATGTCATTACGCTGGTTGCAAATCTGCATGGGTGTCCATTGTCAGCCTCTTTAGCATAGCATACAAAACTCTTTATGATCTGATCCTTAACCTCCAACTACAGCATCATTTCTCACCAGCACCCCTTAACACTCCTTCCTTCTGTAAAGAATGTTTCATAATTCCTAGATATGATTTGTCCTGTGGTGCCTGCCTTTGCCCATACTGTTTTTCCTGTTTGAAACAATATCTCCCTTACTTTTACATTTACTTGTACCTGCTTAATTCCTGTTCAGCTCTCTAGCAGGCACTCATTTTCAGTATTATTTTCTCCAGAGATCATGTCTATCTTTGTCTCCATTGCATTTGGCAGTGCCTAGCACATTGGTGGTACCAAACAAGCATTTTCTAAGTGAAACATAAACAAAAAGCTGAGTTGTTGGGGTTAAAAGCCTCTCTTTCAATTCCCTCACCCCTGCTGTCAACTCCACTGCCCCCTGCAGAACCCTGAGACTCAGTAGAATGCAGTTTGGAAGTCATTACCTAGACATAAAATACAAAATGTTTAAACAGACACACATGCCCTCCATGATGATCTAGCCCCTGTCTACCTTTCCAGATTCTTTTTTTTTGTTCCCTCCCACCCACCTTCCCTTCCTCCCTCTCATTATCCTTCCCCCCCTTCTCTCTTTTTCTCTCTTCCTCACCACCCCCCCCATTCCTTCCCCTGCCCTGATTCCTCCCTCCCGTGCTTTATTATCATTCTGGATCTTCTACCTAAAATGCCTCTCCCCATCCTATCCCCTTCTTTCTGTTAACTTATTCATTCTTTCAAACTGAGCTTAGACTAAATCAGCTCTTTCAGGAATTCTTTTCCAAAACCACCTTTATCAACCCTAGACTAGATAGATGTCACTCTTGGGTTGCTTCACAATATTTTGTGCATATTTCAATTTACCTAGCAGGTTACTTTATAGCCAGTTTTTGTGTGTGTCACTCCTATTACACTGAGCTAGTTGAAGGAGAGACTAACTCTTTCATCTCTGTATCTGTAGTGCCTAGCATAGTACCTTATCCATTTGGGTGCTTAGTAAATGTTTTATTAGTGAGTGAATGGATAGCCACAGCGTTTCACTGGACTTTTCTCAGTCCACTGTCATTCTTTCTCTGTACATTTCCCTCAAGAATATTTGTTGGTTTGGTGTTTTCAGTTAGAAGCAATCAAGGTGAGTTTATGTCCAGGGGGCTCTGTAATCATATCCTGCTTATCCTCCAGAGCAGAGCAATACAACACCATGAGGTTCCCAAGATACAAAAATACACGAAAGATAATAACAAAAGAACATAAGGTAGCACTTGCTTAGCTAGATTTTTGCCCTCAAAACAAAGCACATAGAATACTGGTAAGCTGGAATGAACGAAGTACTACATACATTTTCTCATAAACCCAATTAAATACATTACACCAGAGGAACAGGAATAGGAAGTGTGTTTTCCCCTGTTGTTTAGTATCAAGCTATCTAAGGCCCCACCCAGGATACCCCAGCTAGTTATCCTGTCCCATAGAACGAGAGTAGAGAGAAGAGTTGGGGAGCTGACCTGGTCTCTTTCCTATGAGTAAGCTTATCGTTTCAATGACATGAGTGTAAAAGGGAGAAAAGGAAACTTTCAGGCTTGGCAGGCTGAGTCTAAAGAAGTGTTATCTCCATCCCTTCTGCCTCCAAAACTAAAGAACACAGTTTCAACTATGGTACATCTTGTATGTTGATGACTCAAGTCTCTATCCCCAATTTATCTTGACTTTTACCACTCTCTAGCTATAAAGTAGTTGTTATCGTTAGGGTATTCTTTTACTCTCACATTCCTGGTCCTGGTCTTAAGTCTGTGTATGAAAGAGCCTGGAGATTCAGCTCTTACTAAAGCTGTAACATGACTCAAATTATTTTTTCCTACTTAAACGCCGAATCCCAAGTATAGAAAGAATGTGACATTCTCTAGGAGTACATAGGTATGTAGCCAAAAAGCAAAATCTAATACTCAAGTCATAAGACCTTTTCCCCCTTTTCATTTAGAAGTTGTTATTGGTAAATATCTGGTATGATATTTGTTTAATCAAAGTTCCTCAATAACTGATAATTCCTCCCCCTTTTCCCCTTCAAAAGAAATTATATAATGAGAGATTTTTAGGTACCCTTTGAAATAAAATTTTCTCTTGATTTCATCTTTTTTCTTTCCTAGTATCCATTTTGGCAGAGACAGAAGAAATCAAGTCAATTTTGAAAGAAAAGGGGATTGATGTGGAGACCGTTGCTGAGGTGTATCCCATCAGAGTACAACCAGCTCGTATTCTCAGTCACATTTATTCCAGCCTAGGTAAGACTAGCCAGCCTACTAGATTCAAAGCATTATTCAATACAAGCTGGTTTCTTTGCTTTTAATTTTTCCTGATTTTGTATTGTTTTATTAAACTGAATCTGAAAAGGAATTTAGAGTTTCTGGAATCTAAGTTTCTAACACTATATATCCTAAGCAGGCTTGATAATTTTAGATATGTTTGAGGAACTCTATGCAACACAGGGCATGACTATTACCGGGAAATATTGTATCTGCATTCCAAGTGTATGCTTAATTAATGTGTATCTTCCCTTTCTTGGAACCTGTATTTCCATTTTGAATACATGCTAATTTTATATAGAGTATACACAAGGAACTTGTTTTTTTTTAATTTAATTTTATTTAATTTATATCCTATACATGATTATGTATCCCCCGTAAGTTCCCCACCACCAATTCACCCGTGAACCATAACCATAGTCCCTTGTACTCTTTTCTCCCCTATTTTGGTCCCTCTTCCTCCCCCTCCCCTGCAAAATGTCTCTTATTCGTGGTTGCCTGCTAGTTTTTGTTTCTGTTTTTGATTTGTGTTCTATTTTCTTCTTCTGATTTCTTGTTTGACTCTTATATTCTTCCTATAAGTGATACCATTCGATATTTTTCTTTTTCCTTCTGGCTTATTTCGCTGAGCATGATCCCTTCTAGCTCCATCCATGTTGCAGTGAATTGCATTAGTTTATCATTTTTGATTGCTGAGTAGTATTCCATTGTGTACATGTACCACATCTTCTTGATCGAGTTGTCAATTTTTGGGCATTTGGGTTGTTTACATATTCTATCTATTGTAAATAGTACTGCAATAAACATAGGTGTGCCTGTGCCCTTTTGGATTACTGTTTTTGTGTCCTTTGGGTAGATTCCTAGGAGTGGAATTGCTGGGTCATATGGAAGCTCCATTTTTAGTTGTTTGAGAAACCGCCATACAGCCTTCCATAGAGGTTGGACTAGTTTACATTCCCAGCAACAGTGTAGGAGTGTTCCTTTTTCTCTACCTCCTTGCCAACATTTGTTGCTTTTTGTTTTTTTTAATGTGTGCCATTCTTGTTGGTGTAAGGTGGTATCTCATTGTGGTTTTTATTTGAATTTCCCTGATTATGAGGGATGTTGAACATTTTTTCATATGCCTGTTTGCCATTTGCATTTCTTTTTTGGAGAAGTGTCTTTTAAGTTCTTCTGCCCATTTTTTGACTGGATTTTTTGCTTGGAACTTGTTTTTAAGTCTTTTATACTTTTATCATGTAATGAGCTAGTTGAAAATATTAAAAAATCTACTTAATCTAATACTTATTTTTTATTCAATTTATATATTAAACACAGTGATGGACTTTTCACATTAAACAAGTTACTACACTGTTAACTTTAAAAAAATAAGGCATGTAAAATTTCTAAGCTACCTTTGTGGAAGACTGAATAATGGCTTCCAAGGATATCCAGGTCCTAATTATTAGAACTTTCAAACATTACCTTATATGGCATGAGACTTTGAAGGTATGATTAAATTAAGGAGCTTGAAATGACAAGTGTTATTCTGAATGATCCATGGGGGAACCTAAATGTAATCAGAAGTATCCTTATAAAAGAAGGCAGGAAACATTCTGACTTAAAAATGGTCAGAGGTAAGTAGATTTTTTTTCCAAAGAAGGCATACAGATAACCAAGTCACATGAAAAGATGTTCAGCGTTACCAATAATCAGGGAAATGCAAATTAAAACCACAATGAGATATCACCTCACACCTCTTAGAATGGCTATCATCAAAAAATCAAGAAATAATAAATATTGGTGACTATGTGGAGAAAAAGGAACCCTTATGTACTATTGGAGGGAATGTAAGTTGTTACAGCTACTATGGAAAACAGTATGGAGGTTCCTCAAAAAATAAAAAATAAAGCTATTTTATAATCCAGTGATTTGACTTCTGGGTATTTATTCAAAGAAAATGAAAACACTAACTTGAAAAGATATGTGCACCGCTATGTCACTGCAGCATTGCTTACAATAGAAAAGATATGGAAGCAACTTAAGTGTCCACTGATAGATAAATGGATAAAGAAGATGTGGTGTGTTTGTATGTGAGTGTGTGTGTATATTTCTACATATGCACCATCATGCACCACTTAACAATGGGACTACATTCTGAGAAATACATCATTAGGTGATTTCCTTGTGTGAATGTCATAGAGTGTAATTACACAAACCTACATGGTTTGGCTTACTACATATCTAAGCTAGGACCATTGTCATATGTGCACTTTGTTGTTGATCAAAGTGTCATTGAGGAAAGCATGACTGTTTATATGTAATAGAATACTATGCAGCTATAAAAAGAATGTAACATTACTGCCATTTGTGAACCTAGAGGGCATTATGCTAAGTGAAATAAGTCAGATAAAGAAAGACAAATGCCATATGATTTTACTCATATGATGAAGATAAAGAAAACAAATGAGTGAGCAAAACATATTTGCAGAGAACTAATTGTTAGTTACCAGAGGGGAGGTAAGTTGGGAGTGGATTTAGTGGGTAAAGAGTATCAAGAGGTACAAATTTCCAATTATAAAATAAATAAGCCACAGGGATGTTGTTTACAGCATGCAATCCATAGACAATGAGATTGTACTGCAGATTTGAAAAATTGCTAAGAATAGACCTTTTGTGCTGATTATTTCTCATTGTATTCAATGTCAAATCATTATCTTGTATACCTGAAACTAATATGATGTTAGATAAATGCATATTTATCTATTTTTGTCATTTATACTTCAATGAAAAAAAAGAAAAAGAAGAAGGAGGCAGAGGGAGCTCAGAATATAAAACAGCAAGTGGTTAGAATGGTGCAGCTATAAGCCAAAGATTGCCAAAGAATGCTCACAGCCTCTAGAGGCTGATGCTGACAAGAAACATATTGTCCCCTGGAGACTTCAAAAGAAATCATCCCTTTTAACATCTTGATTTTGTTTTAAATCCTCTAAAGACTCATTTGGATGCCTGACCTCCAAAACTTTAAAAAAATAATATGTGTTGTTTCAAGCCATTTCACTTACAGTAATCGTTATAGCAGAAATAAGAAAATGGTAGCAGCTTTTAGTACTGGGAAGTGAGGTGATGCTGTATCAAATATCTAAAAAGTGTGGAAGTAACATTGGAGTTGAATAATAGATAAATACTGGAAGAATTTTGAGTCACGTAATGGGAAAAGTCTTGATTGCCTTAAACAGACTATTAGTAGGAATATGGATGCTAAAGGCCTTGCTGGTTTGGGCTCAGAAGAAAATGGGGAATATGCTGTTGGAATGTTGAGTCCTTGATGAAAGGGGCTCATGTTAATGTAGTGACAAGAAGCTGAGCTGAATTGTGTCCTGTAGTTAAGTAGAAATTAGAACATAGAAATTATTAACTTGGATATTTAGCTGAGGAGATTTTCAAGCAAAATGTTGACATTATGGCTTTTTCTTGTTACTTACATTAAAAAGTGAGAAGAACTAGGACTTGATGAAATTTTCAGTCTAACCACATTAGAAAAGAAGATAAAATTTAGAGATTTGCCCTCAGGAAAGCATGCTTTAGAAAAAAAGGTCAAGGGTGTGGCTGAACCTTTTGATAGTGTTCCAGAAAGATCAAAAGATCAGAGTATTCATTCGTATGGAGGATTCTTTGAACAGATTGGGCACGTGCCTCATGGATTCCCTCAACCATCTCAGCAGAATCTAGAACTAGAGATGGGTTTATTCAGGAAAGATTTGGGGGAAGACCTTCTTGTCCAATGGCATGAACTCCCATGACATACATGTAAGACCTACAAGGTTTTTGAGAATGCTATACCAGCAGAAACACTACCAACTTGGACTGAAAACGAGAGAGAGGACAAGATGAAAGAAGACTGTTGGACTCCCGAAATTCTGTATTCAGGAGGCTGGCTGATAAAAATTACTCAGCTGCAAACACATGCTACCTTTCTAGAAAAAGGAAGGATGACTTAAAAGGAGGTGCCTTGTGCCTAGAAGACATACTTTCAAACTGCACAGGATCACTACCAAGCCTTGAAACCGAATAAATTTTGTCCTGCTGTTTCAAAATTGCTTAGGGCTTTTGACTCCTTCCTACCTTTGAGTTTTTCCCTTTTAGAATAAGAATATCTATAACTCATATCCTAAACCTGTTCCACCATTGTATTTTGAGAGCAGATAACTTGTTTTCTAGTTTCAAAGGTCCACAGATGGAGAATTTTGCCACAGGATTATACCATATGCTCACCCATACCTGGTTTAGATAATGAGATTTGGGACTTTTGGGCTGGTAATATTTAGAAGAGATTTTGAACTGGGTTGATGCTGTAATATATGAATTTGCCAATGTTGATTCTACCAATCCATGAGTAGGGAATATCTTTGGGGAGGTGTTGGGCAATGTGTTTTGCATGTGTGAGGGATATGAATCTTTATAATCCAGAAGGTGGACTGTGGAATGCTGAATAATGGCCCCTAAAGATATCCAGGTCCTAATATCTGGAACCTGTTGAACATTGCCATATTCGGAAAAGGTCATTTGCAGTTGTGATTAATGTAAAAAGTATGAGATGAAGAAGATTATTCTGGGCTATCCAAGTGGGCCCTCAGTGTAATCACAGATGTACTTAAGAGGATATCAGCTTGTCAGATGTTTGTGTACAAATATTTTGTCCCATTCAGTGGAGCATCTATTTGTTTAGTTACAGTTTTGTTCACTATGCAGAACCTTTTTTAGTTTCATGTAGTCCAATTGATTATATTCTGTTTTGTTTTCCTTGCTACTGGAGATGACTCTGCAAAGATACTCTGAAACCCATGTCATGAATTGTTTTGCCTATGTTTTTTCTTCCATTTAATTTGTGGATTCAGACGTTATATCCAAGTCTTTTTTCCATTTTGCATTGATTTTGTTGTGAATGGTGTTAGATATTCATTGTTTCATCTCTTTGCATGTGGCTGTCCAGCTTTTTTAACGCCATTTATAGAAGAGGCTTTCCTTGTTCACTGCTTTGTCATAGGTTAGTTGTCCATATATGTGTGATTTTATTTCTAGGCTCTCAATTTGTTCCATTAGTCTGTACTCTGTTTTTGTTCCAGTACCATTATTACACCTTTATAGTGTAGTTTGAAGTCTAGAAGACTGATACTGCCAGCCTCCCGGCCCCCTCCCCCGCCTCACCAGCCTGCCCTGTACCTGGTTGCCTCACTACAAAAGATCATTAAAAACCTAAAAAGCTACTGAGGGCTCCAGGACTCCTCCTTTACCTGTCTTTACCCATCCTTTACCCAGAATCATAGGGAACCTGCCCCATGCCTTCCTGCTACTACAGATGCCCTAACAATTATAAAATATTTTGTCCAAGTATACGACACATGCCTTCTTAGATTGTACTAGTCACTTACCCCTGACTGTACCCTATCCTGGCACTGTCTCAGCCCTGGAAGGCATTCAGGTCACCTTCAGTTTACTGGGCTTGTGCTGTGCCTAGATTGAGGCTTCAAGCCAGCTATAAAAAAATATTTAATACAGAAATGTAAGGGGAAAGCCACATGTCTTCTGAATATGCACCTTTATGGCAATGGGTTTGTTTTATCTAACTAAATCTAGACCCCTTGAGGACCTGACTGAGGACAGTACTGTGCATATTGGTCTCATGCTGCTGCATGTGGTCCTACTGAAAAAGACACCTAGGCCACGAGCCAAGGGTTAGACTGTGCAGAAGAAAGTTAACATGATAGTCCTGAGAATGCTACCTTAGAAAGGCCTATTTGCAATATTGGCCTGAGCTGGCTTCTGGGGACTTGGATTTTGAGAGGATTCCCAACATACCCTAAATAATAATGATGATTTACCAACTCTGCAAACAATATGACTTATGCTGAACACCAGTTTCCCTTTTGAGAGTCTGGAGTTCTGGTATGTGATAGGCAGGAGGTTTCATATGACCAGTCCCTAATGAAAACACTGGGCACTGAGTTTTTAATGAACATTTTAAGTTTCTTACATCGTTTTTGTTCTTGTAGAATCTTTGATTTCTCCCCTCAGGTGTAGTCCCCATAATTCTCCCACTCTCGCAGCATCTGTGACCAGCGCTAGAGTCCCTTGTGCTCTTCCTTCCTGTTTTGACCCCTCTTCCCTCCCCCTCTCCTGCTGTATGCCTCAGATCTATGGTTTGCCTGCAAGTTTTGTCTTTTTCCTGATCCTTTGTTTGGTTGCCTTATATTCCTCCTATAGGAGAGATCATCCAATTTTTTTTTCTTTTTTCCTTCTGACTTACTTTATTTAGCATAATTCCTTCCAGCTCCATCCATGTTGCCACAAATGGCATGAGTTTATTTTTTTGATCAGAGTAGTATTCCATTCTGAATATACACATTTCCTTGATCCAATTGTCTACTTGGGAGCATTTAGGTTGTTTCCATATCTTAGCTATTGGAAATAGCGCTGCAATAAACAGATTTCCCTTTGAATTAGTTTTTTTTTGTGTGTGTGTCCTTTGAGTATATTTCCAGGAGTGGAATCACTGGATCATATGGTAGATTCATTTTTAGAGTTTTGCAGATCCTCCATGGAGCTTTCCATAGTGGCTGGACCAGTTCGCATTCCCACCAGCAGTGTAAGAGGGTTCCTTTTTCTCCACATCCTCACCAGCATTTGTTGTAGAAAATTTTTTTTTTATATGGGCCATCCTCACCAGCTCATGAGGTGGTATCTCATTTGAGGTTTTGATTTACATTTCTCTGATTATAAGTGATGTTGAACATTTTTTCATATGCCTAATGGCTGTTTGCATTTCTTTTTTTGAAAAGTGTCTTTTTCCAGTCATCTACTTTTTGGTATCTGGGTTGTTTCCATATCTTAGCTATTGTAAACGGTGCTGCAATAAACATACGGGTGCATGTATCCTTTTGGATTAATGTTTTTGTGTCCTTTGGGTAGATTCCCAGAAGTGGTATTACTGGGTCGTATGGGAGCTCCATTTTTAGCAGTTTGAGGAACTGCCATACAACTTTCCATAGTGGTTGGACCAGTTTGCTTTCCCACCAGCAGTGTAGGAGAGTTCCTTTTTCTCCACATCCTCACCAACATTTGTTGTTGCCTGTTATTTTAATGTGTGCCATTCTCACTGGTGTGAGGTGTTATCTCATTGTGGTTTTGATTTGCATTTCCCTGATTATAAGTGATGTTGAACATTTTTTCATGTACCCGTTGGCCATTTGCATTTCCTCTTTGGAGAAATGTCTTTTTAGCTCTTCTGCCCACTTTTTGACTGGATTTTTTACTTTGTTTTTCTTGAATCATGTGAGCTCTTTGTAGATTTTTGTGATCAGTTCCTTATTGGTTGTATTGTGTGCAAAAATTTTCTCCCAATCAATAGGGTGTCTATTTGTTTTGTGTAATGTCTCTTTTGCTGTACAGAAGCTTCTTAGTTTGAGGTAATCCCAGCTGTTTATCTTTTCCTTCACTATCTTCGTTTTAGGGGATGTGTCTTTAACGATTCTACTGAGATGTATGTCGTGTAGTGTTTTGCCTGTGTTTTCTTCCATATATTTTATGGTTAAAGAAGATATGGTACATATACACAATGGAATACTATTCAGCAATCAAAAAAGATAAACACATGCAATTTGCAGCAACATGGATGGAGCTAGAAGGGATCATGCTCAGCAAAATAAGCCAGAAGGAAAGAGGAAAATATTGAATGGTTTCACTTATAGCAGGAATAGAGGGGAACCAAATAAGAGAGAGACAATCAGCAAGGGAGGGGGAGGATAAGGGCTCAAAACAGGGGAGAAAAGAGCACAAGGGACTATGGTGACAATTCATGGGTGAATCGATGGTGGGTAACCTACGGGGAATACACAATAATGTAAAAGATAAATAATAAAAAAAATTTTATAAAAGAAAAGTGTCTTTTTAGCTCTGCTGCCCATTTTTTTTTT